>PRKT01000015.1:3098424-3123835 GCA_003671525.1 Saccostrea glomerata | reverse complement strand
CAAAAGAGTGATGGTAAAAATAAAACGTACATATAGTACATTACCTATCTCAAGACTTCCATCACTAATTATAATTATTTGCCGAAGCCCCTTTTCAATTACAATTTTGATAAAATACATTAACACGGAATAGAGAAATAATTTTGCGTGAACAGGCCAAAGAAAGTTATCAAAATTCAAAATGATTTTATGCACCAGTGTTAGGAATTGCGATTTAATGTAAGATCGGTGACGTATTCTTATTGATTCGATTAATTAAAAACACAATTTTCTATTAATTGATAGGTCTTTGTACACAATGGATTTTAAACACGATCACAGACACTTGCTTTGTTTACGACAACAGGTGGTTGGTACACAAGTGACCCCGATCGGCAGCGTGGGATTGGCGCGTTTGATTACACAACTGTTACAAACATCTAGGCTGGCGAACGTGGAGATCAACTAAATGATCGTGAATTATTCAATTAATAAAGCTTAAAATTACTTATAACTAGAAAACTGACCAGTCAGCGAGGGCCCCGCCATGGGGTAGAATTATAAGGGTGCAGCTTACGGAATGATTAAAAAATGTAGGAAGAAATTAAGCAACAGCAACTGTATTCTTAAAATTTCAAGATAATTCATGAATATTCAAAAACCTGTAAATAATACCCTTGTACTTACATTAGGCAGTAAAGAAAAACTTAATATTGAATGTATATTTAAACAATAACATGAATAATGAAGCTTATGTTATATAAAATGCCAGCCTTCAATGAATGCAAATATCATGAAGACTTGACCTTAACTTCAAAACAAACAGCATTTGCAGACAAAGTTTTTCATTAATCTTAAAGTGACAGATAAAGATAAGCCTACTAAATTTTCTGCAGCAGGCTAGATAATTTATCCCAAGGGATTTACAGTTCCTCTCTCATCCGTTTCTTCTTATGTTACTATAAGAACTTTTTCAGCATTTATAATGGTAGAATGGGTTTTTTATAACAACTACCTTAAAAATTAATAATATTCTTGAATTTACATAAAGGGAAAAAAAGTAAAAAAAAAAATATCTTCTTTAATCTATTTCTTGTTTTTAGAATTCAATGAAATCATATCTTTTTTAACAAAAATAAAGTATGAACATTTATATTTAAATCCACATTTCTGAGTGTTCATAGCATTCCAAATTGACTTTAATAACTTCAAAACAAACTTCACTTGCAGACAGAGGTGGTAATTCATCTCAATTTGACAGATAAAGATAATGCTTTGGATTTTCTTCAGGAGTATAGCTAATTAATCCCAAGGGACTCATAGCAGCATTCAGTTTACAATGGGAACATCTTTAGCAGTTATCTCTCTTTGCCAATGCATTCTTATATAAAGTTAAGGAATCTACCCCACCATCTAGCTCCAAACCAGGGGACATACAGAAACAAACTTAGCTTCAAAATATGTCTTTCTGCCTATTGAACTACCATACCAAATTTGATCTTAATTGGGCAACCATAAAAAAAGTTATTAGGAAAAAACAGAAAATTTGTGGACGGAAGAGTGACAGACGGACAGACAGAGTGATTACTATAGGGCGCCCGCAAATCCTTGAGGGGCCCTAATAATATTTAACGTAGAAAGATAGATTTAATATATTCCGATGAAGACGTGTTCACTATAAAACTAATTAATAATACATAAAAAAGAAAAACTAAATTGTTATATAAATAATTTAATAATGAACCGCAAAGCATGTATAAAGACCTTTTTAGTAGAAATTTAACATTAAATACCATAGGGTATATTATTGATAGGAAGTTTGTGTAAATTATACACATGAAGAGGTCTGATTTTCTTTCCGATTGAAAAACGCTACCTGTTTACCTGGCCTGCTTTCTACTTCGTGTTACGCAATATCCCCGGTATATTCGAACAAATAAACATTCTCATCAGATCAAAAAGGTGTCAAAGAACAATTTTGTTCGTATAATCCAGATCGAAATATTTACCGTTTTTGAGTTATAAAGCAAAAACTTTCAAGCTCCCTAAATCCCTAATCATAGGGGCCAGCCCCTTTTGAATAGTATTATATGAAAGCCCTTGCAATTATTGGGGTCAATTGACGCGTATTAATCCTCAACAGGGAATCAGAGTGAAACATATAACGTTAGGGATCTATATGAGAGCAATCTAAATGATAGTGAAGCTATGATAAAGATATGTAGGACCTATATGGAATCATCTTTGGAAAATGTATATTTAAGTTTGTTCAAATCATGACCCCAAGAAAAACTGTGGGGCTACATCTTTTAAAATCTTTTTCAGAACATTTTGTAACTGTTGAGACATAATATTATTACAGATGAATATGCATAAATCTTTAGATAGTGTAGATTTATGTTTGTACAAATCATGACACCTGGTCACAACAGAGATCAAAGTTTTACAAAGGAATATATACTGAAGGTGAGCATTGTGGCCCAAGAGCCTCTTGTTCTTATTTATCTTTTGAAAGAGCAGCCTTTCAATTGACCAATACTGAATCCCCTTGACCAGCGGATCTGGAAAAGATGAAACTGAATTGAAATAATGACAATAATTTACCTGGTATTAACAAAGACAATAGATAGACAATAGACAAATGTTGATCAGAAAAGCTAGTGATAACAATTATTATTTATTGACTGAGTTTGAGGGCAACATGTGTATTGTCATACCCAAGAACCAAACTAATGTGTCAAGACAGAGACCGTTAGACCGAAAGCAGACAGTTTGTTTCAAGAGTCAACAAAACGCATTTTGTCCGAGAACACATTCAATAAATGTTTTGTTATACCTTTTATGGTATTTTAATATTTTTGACAAATGTGTATGTCTTGATATACTGTTTAATGTGATATATTTACATTTGCAAATATCTTTCTTAGATGAACTTATTGAAGAGAAAATATGTTCAATTCAGTGTGAATTTCATTTGGGGGTCAGAGGTCAAAGTGCGACCGGATCACAGAGCAATGTGATATTTTGACCAAACAACTTCTAGGTCATTGCGCGTCACTACAAAGCAAATACATTGGCCCGTTCGTGTAATAAATACAATTTAACTCGAAATTAATGTATTCGTTTCAAATGTAAATATAAGTAATAAAAAACAATGTTAAAAAGTTCACTGGGAAATGAACTTTTAGTTGGTACGTGATCAAATCTACTGAGAAGCCCTTTGGGCTTCACAGGATTTGATCACGTGACCAACTAAAAGTTCATTTCCCAGAGAACTTTTTAACATTGTTGTTCATTTCTTAAATAAACCTCATGCAGATCCATCACTGTAAACATCAAGGAATGCAAATGAGATTAAGCCCTACCAATTCTGTGGTGTAAGCAATCCAACATCATATGTACCGGTCTAACATCTCACTCAGCGGTCAAACATTGATTTTTTATGCCCGCTCAGCAAAAGACCTTTTTGTATAGATTTGTTTAGGAACAAATTCTATAGGGTATTACAATATATTTTTTAAAGAAACTGCATGGGGTTTGTTTTAACAGTGCAATGCAATGCCAAGAAAATATACTATTAGGATATATTCTTATAAAAAAAATCTTTAAAACAATAAAATATGCCAACAAGAGGCCCTGGGGGCCACATCGCTCACCTGAGTACTGTGGCTAGGAAAAAAAACAAAAATCAGTTTAGTATTAAAAAGATTAAATGTGCATGAGTGGTCCTGACCTACTGCTAAAAGATGGAAGGGGTACAATTCGAAAACAACTTGAATCTACACTATCTCAGGATGCTTCCAAATAAAATGACAAACCAATTCTTTGCTATTCTTGCGAAAAAAAAATTCTAAATACTCCTAATTAATATGTTAAACTTTGATTGTCCATTGTGGCTCCATCCTACCCAGAGGGTCATGATTTTAAACAACCTTGAATCTATACTACTTTTGGATGCTTTCACATAAATATGAGCAATCATGAAGAACTTTGGTGTTCTTGAGAAGAAGATATTTAAAGATTGTTCCTATATACCCCATTAATATTGCAAAACTTTCATCTGCAATTGTGACTCCACCCTACCCCAAGGGTCATGATTTGAATAAACTTGAATCTACACCACATAAGGATGCTTCCATATAAATATCCCCAATTATGACTTTGCTGTTCAAAATTTTTAAAAATATTTGTCCTATATATTCCTATGAAACTCCTATAAAACTTTGATCAGCCATTGTGGTCCCACCCTACACCCGGGGGTCATGATTTAAACAAACTTGAGTCTGCACCTCCTGAAGATAATTCCACTTGAGTTTCATCTTTCCTGGCCCAGTGGTTCTTGAGAAGATTTTTTGCTAATTCATAATTATCTCCCCTTGGAAGAGGGCATGGCCATTCATTTGAACAAATTTGAAGCCCCTTTAACGAAGGATACTTTGTGGCAAGTTTGGTTAAAATTGGCCCAGTAAGTTTGAAGAAGATGATGAAAATGGGTCAAGTTTACAACGAAAACTATGACAGACAACAGACAAATTTTTATCAGATAAGCTTACTTGGGCATTCGGCCCAGGTGAGCTAAAAACTAAGAAAAATAAAATAGGTTTTGATCAAATTCTTTAATTCAAAACAGGATAAAACTACATTTAAGATTTATCACATGAGCTTTCAAAAATTTCACATGTAAATTCACCACAAATCCAGAATGATTAATTGCAGGTGAACAACTTGAATTACAACATATGAATTGTTATTTTAATTAAAGATTAGATCTACTAAATACTACAGAGGGTACAAGCATCTCCTTTTAGAAGTATTGTATCATTCATTTCCTTGGAGTCAAGATGCATTATTAAGATGATCGAACCAAATTTTTAAAACTAAGCTTCAATTTATTAATTTCAAGGATAAACAACATTAAATCTTGATTTATATTCTTTTTATAGAAATGATAACACCTGTAATGATGTAAAACACACATATACAGAAAGATCCTTCTATATCATGTGCATTCAGACCCAAAGAGCACATATTCACAACAAAACGTAAAGTTTGGGATAAAAATAAAATGTATGCAATAATAGAACATTCTTATTTGATTTTAAGTGATTCAAACCTTGGAAAAAATTGTGCAATATCATAACTGTAAAATCAAGTATGTTGGGCATTTTTAACATTGATATGAGGTAATTGTATTAAGTATTCCTAGGTTTGTCAGAATACCTTGTTTGGCTTCTGAAATTTCACAACCACAATTGCACTAGAATCAAAAATAAAACACACAATAAAGTCATTGTCAACAGATTAACAGAGTAAAATATGAAGAATCTGAAAATAGTATTGCGGTTTTAATATATCTTTGTAACTTAGCTGCTATTACAACTTTTTTTGGACAATTAAATCAGGTTTGATAACATGATAAATATACTGTAAACGTATTGCATTTGGCTTTGCATTCTCTTTAGCGCTTTTGGCGGAAAGAAACTTCCGCTTATTCAAGTACAGTGCTAAATGACTTGCACATACATGTACAGGCATGTATAAGAAAATTGAGAAATGGGCTAAATCAAATCTACACAAACTTGTTCAGAACTCAATTTCCGGCTAAATATACCCAGTAATAAGTTTACAGTATATCAGGTATTAGGACTTTGGTATAAATATAAGGATTCTATTTACTTCAAAGTGAATCAGGTTTTTTTTTTATCTGAGAGCTGTCATATAAATTAAATATGTTAAAAACAAATGTATCACACTAATGTGCCAAGAATGGACGGATTGACATTTCATAAATAAATCATATGGCAAACTTATTCAAAACAAATCTGTTTACCTAACTTTAAAAAAGCTGTGGAATGAAAAAATAAAATCAGCTGTCAATTTCAAAATCACTCATTGCATTCTGGGATTTCTGTATCATCAACGAAGAGTTTGTGTAAGATTCCATCCCGTCGCTTTCCACTACTAATGGCTGTAATGTGAGCGGAATGAGCGCCAATCTGAAAATGAGTTTCTGTTCCTTCCTCACCAAATTCTCCCTAAAAAATACAAAAAAGTGGAACATTCAAAATGTACTCTTAAACATTTGCTTCAGCACAACATTGTCAAATATTTTTGTGTTTTGTATTTTTGTAATTTATCATTTTTGACTCGCAGAAGATGTGTAAAAAAAAATATGTGTACCCGTATTATTTAAAATGTATGAATTTGGGGATGGGTGTTTTTTTAATTATCTTAAAAATTATTGCACAGTTTGGCACAAGATATTGACAACAATATTAAGTGAGAAAATTGCTAAAAATTAAATTTTAGCGGCATTCTTAATTGTTTACTGTCATACAGTGTTTGTCATGAATTTACACTACTGCACAAGAATCATTTGAGAACATGGAGCCCTCTTATACATGTATTTGACAAGTCATCACAATTAAGAATTAAAATACAGCATGTACTTACAAAAGTCTCTACTTTGTCTCCATTTACCCAAACATCTAAAGTGTCTTTTTCTGTAGAAATAAAAATCCCATTTTATATTCCAAATCATGCAGCTGACCAAGAAATTTTAAAAAAATTTTATCTTCATGATAACTTATTTATTTATTTTTTTTTATTTAAGTTATGATCATCTTTACTAACTTTATGTTATCTTTCTGTGTAATTATTCACATAACATGTACAGTACAGAAACTCACCCAAGCACACACGCATTGGATTCCCTGCAATGGTCAGCACCCATGCTTTTTGTATTTTATTTTGGTTTTCTCTGAACTTGTTCAAACTTTTGCCATTAACTTCTAGTGTATATTCATAGGCAAATCCACTAACTGCATCTATTGTGATTGTACATTTAGCCTTGCTGTGTCCTATCTGAAAATGCTCCTTTCCAACCAACTTAAACATCCAGTCTGTCCTGTAGATTTCCTGAAATTAAGCATGTACCTATGTAAATACAGTGCAGTGTCCGTATTAATGGCATCAAGATTATCATGGCAACATTGTATGTGATGAGATTGTCATAAATGTAGTGAGAACTGGAAGATGCTATTTTCTCTGTATATACATGAATATATAAAACATTTCTGGTTTAATTATAAAACATTATTTAGTGATATAACATATTCTGAACATTACGAAAAAAAAAAATTCATCAATCACAAGTGAACCATGTAAACAGACACCATCTACAAGTACATGATGCTTTCAAATAATTATGTTAATGAAATATATTCATTTTCAATATTAAAAATTGTATTACAGACCATGCATATCTTCAGATGAAACATTTCTACTTCATTAATTCAAAGAAAAATACAACAAATTAGCTTGTCATTTACCTTTCCATCTACCCTGATGACTCTTTTACCAGAAGTGGTTCCATGTTCAAACTCGATGTCGTGGACACCGTCAGGGAGAGCCACCTGCCACGTGGCTACAATGTCATTAGACATTATTAATCCTGTTCACAAATACAAGTCAAAATGTAAATTACTGACAATTAATATTACAAAGTATATAAATATTCCTGGGTAAGACTGGATGACTCAACAAACAGTCAAAGGTTGATATGAAATTTACAGTGTCAAAATAAATACAAATACTATGGTACCTAACTTATGAAATATATTAAGAATGTTTTTATTATTAAATCTTTAATGTTAACATGCTAACAAGAAAGGACTTGTCTATGACCCACTCAGTGGGAATCTCACTTCTGACACCTTTGATCCTTGTTAATTAGCACAATTAGTCAAATGGCAATTACAAGATTGATATTCAGTAAATCTCCACACAGTGTCACAAGTCACTGCTTTCCCTATAAAAAGAGACTATGCCTGTATTCCAGTACACTGTATATTTATATCTCTGAGCTTCTGAGACATGCCAGAAAAATAGACACATGGATGAAAACAAATCAGCCGTTACAGTCAATAACAGCAGGTATCACTGTGAATCACCTGTCATAGATATATAACACTAAGCTACATACCAAACAAGCATCTGGCAGTGCTCTTATTGATTTCATAAATCTAGGCTTACATGTTTAGGTAAATTAATGAAACTGATCTGACTGTTACAATAATCAATTAATCCATGTACTGTTAGAACCCATTGCTATAATTTTAGCATTTACAATGTAAATAAAAAATCACAACACTTATTCAGAGAGAGAGAGAGAAAAAGATCCTTGCAAATATGAGCATTGCAGCATTCATTCCTACATAAAATTATGTTGATTCTTTACTGATTAACAACTGAAAGAAAAATTTAGAAGACTGAAACTGTTTAAGACTTTGTAACTTTGAGTGATGATTTATTTTTTCTGGATGGTTAAAAACTTTACACAACTACCCTGACACAATATAAAAAGGGAATATTCACTTGTCAATTGAATTACACTTATAAACAGATAAATATTTATAATGAATGCTAGATCAGCAGATTTCTTTATCACAGTCCAGTTGAGAATTAAAAAGAGCTATTCTTAAAATTTTTTTTTAGAGCACAGCATACTTCAACAAAGCAGACATAGTTGTACCGAATAAAAAGCATAAAATATTGTTATCATTATCACTATTCCCCTTATAGATAGAATAATCTTACTGTTTCTCAGGAAAACCCTAACCACAGTTAGAATACCATCCATATACTTGCAAATTAGCAAATCGCAGCAAATCCCCTCCGAAATTATTTTTAAGAATACAAAAGGGGTAACACTGAAAATAACTACCAACTTAATAAAAACAACATTTTTGAGATTATATAGCCCTTTTATCCCCAAAATTCAACAATATTTCTCAATTTTTTTTTTCTCAAATCAAATTTTACTGCAATGCTTACACTCGGAACTCTCTTGATTGTTCGTAGTAAATGCACTGAATATGAGTTATTGCCTGTGTTTATTTCACTACATTGCAGATACATGGAACAAACTCAATTGTGAAACCGAGTCCGTAAGACAATAGTATTTTAACGATAGAACATTTTATCTATACCCCTTATTGCTGTTCTTAAACTTCTGTAAATATACAGGTGGGCAATTAGTTAGAATAATCTAACTGTGTCTCGGGACAGTTAGAATACCAACCGTATACTCGCAATGTAGCAAAAAATTGCAGAAACGCTCCAAAACGACTTAAAAGAATACGTCAAAGAGATTTGCACTAAAAATGACTTCAAAATTAATTATAACAAACCTTTTTGGGGCTGCGTAAATACTTAAACCTAAAGTTTAGTCTAAACAATTAAGACAAAAATTCAGCTTATTTTCTCAACGTATTTTCTTGCTTCAAATTAACATGCCATGTTTACGTTTGGAACTCTCTGAATTGTTCATAAGTAAATGCATTGAGTACAATTAGCGCCCCTGTTTACTTTATTGCTACACTGTGATTACACGGAATGCATTCTATCGTTAAACCGGGTTCGTAGGACATTTATCATTTTAACGATAGAACATTCTATCTAGTAGGCATTGTATTCCCCCCTCTTTCCAAAAAACACAGACAGGGTTATGTCAGATGGTTTCCAGCGATAAGTCGATCGCTTAAGGATAAGCATCCCTTTGTATAAATTGAAATATGAACAATTTAAGCATATAAAAATTGACAGAAATAACCTTTTAAGTCGGTCTTTTAAAAATGGGATAGATTATCTAAGATATATTATGTCAGTGAGATTTATCTCTCTTTTCAGTGGGTCAATGAACCTTAACACTGTTAAGCCTTGAAAAGCCAAAGTATTATCCGTTTGCTAAGTACACAAATAAAAAACACATAATATCGTGATACCTTGTGTGCATAAATATTGAAAGCTAATTGTAAATACGTCAAAAAACGCATCAAAATATGCTGCTGGGCAACACTTACACAAAATACGGGTACCTGGCCAACAACGGAAACGAAAGTAAGCATTAAGTCGTACATTAAATGTTTCCTTACAAATTTCAAAATAAAAAAATGAATTTAACTGTCAGTTTGTTTGTTTTTTAGTTTGATTTTGTTTTTTTTTTTGTTTTTGAGCCAAATCTTCTTCATTGTTTGTTTACATGTTGACACTAGATTTTATGAACAACTTATCAATTATGCATTTGTAAACAATATGGCGGATAACCAGACTTCAAGAAAGGTAAAATTAGCGTTTATTAAGTTTAAATATGAAAATTTTGAAGAAGAAAAAAGAAAAGCCTTTAGCATTTATATCTTGTTACGTGCATTCCTTAAATGCATGGATCAAATTGTTGATTCCTTTAGAAAATACAATGAGTCTGTGTATTACACTTGCACAGACTTGCAAGATGTTATTTGATTGAGTAAATACTGAGGCGCGAAAAAAACTCGGAAATTGACTTTTCCCTCGCTATCATATCAATCAAGCAGAATAAAGTATGGAGATCAATTGTCTTGATTTTACAAAAAGATGAAGTGCCTGAAATTAAATTATTTAAGAAATACTCATTCACATATCCTCTAGTCTAGGCTCTAGAGTCTGATCTCTATTCAGAAGATAATGGCTTTGCTTGTAAATACTCCCCTCAATTTGTAGGAAATGCTTAATAAAAGCAAATAATTTAATTTTACTTGTAACACGTCATTCGATTTGATAAAAGACTTAATTTATATGGTAATAAATTAACGGTGCATCCGTTACGGCGAGTGCAGATACTTATTCAGTTTTCATTTAGATCGGGCTTGTCAAACCGCACGTGACATTCGGTGCCTCTAGGAGTCTGACGTCACATGACACTGTATGCATGTTGCTTTATCAAACTGAAGCCTGAACAGGGCTGATATTAATGAAACCACCCTTACCAAAATATTGACCTTCTGGCAACATCTTCTGGCTTTATTGCCGCAATATTGCAGCAACATTCTGGCAATACATTGCCGCAATATTGCGGCTATATCGTTTTTCGTATGTAAATTATTTCTGCGGCAATATTGCCAGAAAGGGGTTGCGGCAATATTGCTGCAAATCATGACCAAAATATTGATCTTCTGGCAACATCTTCTGGCATTATTGCCGCAATATTGCGGCTATATCGTTTTTCGTATGTTAATTAGTTTTGCGGCAATATTGCCAGAAAGGGGTTGCGGTAATATTGCTGCAAATCATTACCAAAATATTGATCTTCTGGCAACTTCTTCCGGCATTATTGCCGCAATATTGCGGCAATATCGTTTTCCGTATGTAAGTTAGATATAAATTGGTATTTAATAGAAATAATGATCTATCAATCTAACAATTAACAAACTGTGCTGAGGAATATAACAAACAATAGCAAACCACAGGGTCAATAAGAAATAGCTACTTCTGCAATTCTTCGAACAGATAGAAAATTATGACGATCATCATAATGAAAATCAAGATATGTTTGTGAAACACTATGCGCCTGGTGGCAATAAAGTTTGAAAAAGCTATTTATAGCATATGGATCACAGTCAAGGTCACAAGGTCATTGATCTTGGTGTCATTTGAAAGAACTTAATAAGTGGAGTATGCATACTAAATATGAAGTCTCTATCTCTTATAGTTCAAAATTTATGGCAGAGGATCAAAATGGCTATTTTTAGCATATGGGTCACAGTAAAGGTCAAATTGTCATTGACCTTGGTGTTACTTGGAAAGAGTTTAATTAGTGAAGGGTGCATACCAAATATGAATTCTCCATCTTTTATGACTGAAAAGTTATGTCGAAGTTTCAAAAAATCTATTTTAAGTACATTGTATATGGTCACAGTCAAGGTCCCAAGGTCATTGACCTTGGTGTTATTTGAAAGAGCTTAATTAATGACGGGTGCATACATAATACAAGTTCTCTATCTTTTATCATGTGTTTATGGCTCAAGATTTATGTCCAAGGTTCAAAAAATCTAATTTAAGGATATGGGTCATAGCCAAGGTCTCAAGGTCATTGACCTTCAGGTGTCTTTTGAAAAAGCTTAATTAGTGAATTAGGCATACTAAATATAAAGTCTCTATCTTTCATTAATCTTAAGTTATGATGAATATTCGAAAAAGCTATTTTTAGCATATAGATCACATTCAAGGTCACAAGGTCATTGACCTTGATGTCATTTGAAAGAACTTAATTAGTGGAGTAGACATACCAAATATAAAATCTTTATCTCTCATTGGTTCAAAAGTAATGGTGAAGGTTAAAGTTTACAAACAAACAGACAGGACAAAAACAATATGTACCCCCGATCTATCGAGACGGGCGCATAAAAAATGTTTATAGAAACAATATTAATATGCCACTGTGAAAATGTCCAGCAACTCTGCATTAATAATCAAATAACATGCTTTAATTCATCTTTTCCTGCTTCTCTAGGATATATAGACATACAAGTTTAGTATGCATGCATCACAAGCACTAATTGAAACACATATAATTTTTCCAATTTTATCTCCATTGAATCATTCATCTCAAAAAGAATATTGGTTTTGACTCACCAAGTCTGATGATATGGAAACAGAGTACACATTCCTATAATTCTGCTTAAATTCTTTTTTCTAGTCATTCCACACTATGCAGTCTTACTACTCATCTTGACTAATCCCACTGTACACAATTAACAACTCTAATTAACTTGATACAAGTCAGTAATGAAGCAAAACATGCTTGCCTTTGAATTCCCTCCACTTTATTTAAAAAGAGGAAGTAAATGACTGAGCATGCTCAACAAATGGCTCATGGGTAATCCTAGATGTTGCCAGAAAGTTTTTTTCTGGCAGTATTGCCAGAATGTCACCGGAAGTTGTTGCAGCTAGCGGTGATATTTCATTTTTTCTGGCAGTATTGCCAGAATGTCACCAGAAGTTGTTGCAGCTAGCGGTGATATTTCACTAACCCAAAAAGCTTGTTTCTCCAGGTGACAAAAATGTGTTGCCGCAATGTTGCCGCAATATAGCAGCAATATTGATGCAATAATTCTACTTTGGTAAGGGCCGTTTTATTGACTATTTCTCTGCAATAAATTCATAAAATCAAGGCAAGTTTATTATCCATTTAACTTTTGTTGTCAGGGCTCTCGATTCTTTAAAATTGGGACCGTTCAACGGCCCCCGTTCCCAATGCAAAAAAGGTACCTTTTTTCCCAAAAGAAAGGTGTAAATTTCCCAATTTCCATCCAGAGTAAAATATTAATGAAAAAATAAAAGTCCATCAAACCTAATCGCAAAAAAAAAAAAAAAACCAAACAAAACACATTTGCAAATGAAAGTGAAACTGTACTACTATTTTATTAGTTCGCGCCAAATGCATTCGTAAACTGGTTCGGGGAACCAGGTTATTGTTTTTACAAAAATGTATATGTGACTAGCGACTGTCACGCAGTAAGACATATAACTGCAATATCAACACTCAAAGATAGTAATGACAAAGCTAATTTACTTTCATAAATAGCCTACGTACCCATGTTTGTTCTGTTTAACTGTTTATTCAAACCAGAGTTAGCATTGATGATAAAATGCTAGAAAAGTAAAATTTGAGGATTTTTTTTTAATGAACATGATGAATTTGTGTTATCCAACTTTTCCCAAAATGACGATAATTTTCCCAATTTGAACGGCCCCGGCCCCAGTCCCAAAAAGTGGTGTGAGAGCCCTGGTTGTTATTCTCGCGAGAACGTTGCTTTAGCTTTTGTGTACAAAGCGATGCATTGTGGGTCAAAATTACTGCAGAAATAAATTCTATTGAATGAATGTGCAGTAGTTCGAATTTTCTCTTCGCCCAGGCGTTGTCATTAGAGCTCACAGTGATGAGCATCGCTTCGCGACACTCGCTGCCCTCGCTCTTACATGAGTTGCCTACTTCACAATGATACATCAAAAACATATTAATTAGTTTGACGTTACTTTTAAACTATGCTCATTTTGAATCCATTTTTGGAGGAAAATTTGTCTTCTTGTCTATACTGAAATGAATTTAAGGAATAAAGCTTTTTTGAATCTATGTTTTATTGGAATCCATGTTATATGATTTATGATATAACATAACTTGGGCAGTTTACACTTTTTTATAAACCTCTTTGATATGGTAGTTTATATGTATTATACTTATAAATGTACATCACAGAGACAGTATTGTTTTTTATCCTGAAACTACCCCTTACATTGACCTATAAAGGTAACCAAATAAACCAAAGCTTTATCTGGTCCCTGTCCTAATAAAGCCTCGTGCATGTATTCTGACGTTCTAAAAGCATTGTGACGTCACATATATTGCAATGTTTACGCCATGGTGTCTTAGTCTAAACTGCATAGACGTTTAGATGTTCAAATGTAAAAAATGTTGCAGGAAAACAAAATACATGATAACTGTCTTGAAATATAAGCAATATTTGGGCTCAGGTGGAAAACGTAAGAGGGCTCGGCAAACCTCGCCCTCTATCACATTTTCTTACCCTCGCCCAAATATTGGTTATATTTCAAGACAGTAATCATGCATTTTATATTAAACTGGAATAATTGCCTTTTTGATGCTGTCATCTACTTTTATCTAAATGATCAACTTAGTACATATTAAGAAATTAAAATATTTTTACTTTAGGTAACTTATGAAGAGGATACAAATATATCAAACTCCATGGCATCATCAAATTATCAGGTAAATTATATAAATGATCTTTTAAAATAATATATCTTGATTTTCATTATTGTTCAATTTTCCTGTAAAAGTTTATATATTTTGTATGATGGTGTAGTTTTTTCTCTTGTTTTCTTTACAGAATGAAGTTGATGAATGGACAGATGTAAACAGAAAGCTGAAAAACCATGGTCTTCCCATCATCAAACTACTGCATCCCTCTGACGTGGCTCTCATGACAGGTGAATGATGGGATAGACCCATCTGACAGTCAGACTCAGTCAGCAAAGCTTAACATGATGTCTTACTTATAGTTTAAAATTAACAAATTCTTTTTTATTTTTCTCTTGATAACTCTTTATTACTTTTTTCTATAATTTAGTAATTTTAGTATATTTAATAAATAATATTGCAGTGGTTTTAGAGTTATTATTTATGCACTATATTTATAGGCAGGACAGTGTGCTTGGATTCAGCCATGAGTAAAACACTGAGGGAGAATGTTTTATCTTTAGTGGCAGACTGTGATCACCGACAAACACTCATTCAGGATTTAATCATCACTAACAACAAGCTCAAGTAAATATTTATTTTGCTATTTCATTTTGAATTGTTTAGTATTTAGTTGAAAATAACTGTGGTAACTAATGAATCACTCCACTTAGGAAATTTTCCAAAGGATATTAGTTTGCAGAGTTATCTCTCTTACCTCAGTACTCTTTATTTTTAGCCGGGCAATTGCCGGCTTATGGGATCCTGTTCAAGGCAGGATGTTGACCCCATAGGTGCCATTTTAAAGTTACGTGCAAAAATATAGTTCTTACTCTCAACCGCTTTTGAGATAATGCAAACGCTAAATAAAGCAACAAAAATAAAACGAAGTTTTATCTATATAAAATAAACATTAGTAGTAATGACTTTGAAAACTTCATAAGTCAAAGAACATAGTTCATTAGCGTAAAGATTTTTGATAATCAGTGTTACCGTAGTTCTCTACACATACGAGGTAAAGCAGGAGAGGGAACCAGACTGGCCTGTTTGTTTACATTCAGCTGCGGTACCAGATTAATTCTGATTCTGACAAAATCGGACCGTGGTATTAGGATTGAAAACTCACTGTCAGTGTCTTATCATTTATATTAAGAGTTTTGAAATAATTTTTTCATCAGAATATAAACGTGATTCATGTAAGAAATCTATTCTACTCTGTAAATGAGCCCGGCTCTCTGTACTTCTGAGTACTTTGATTCTTTTTAGAGAAGACTTGGAGAAACAATCCAATCTTACATCAAAATACCATGGAAGAATGAAAGAACTGCAAGTGTTGCTTGAAAGTTCTAGGTCAAGAGTTCAGGTAAGTATGACTAGATTTGTGAGTATCTTTGTAGTGGAAATTTTTTCTTGTAGGTCCAAGATCCTTATGCAAGATTTTTTTGGTTGAAAGTGAGAAAGAAAGAAATTTACTTATTTATTGTCACACACACACACAAAAATATGTATCAATGATAAAGTTTGATGAGATGTATGAACTAATGTGGTATCCAAAAAAAAACAGAGACAAGAATCTCTTTTCAGTGAGGTTCTTATCTAGTATTCCTCTTGTTTGGTTTGTTTCCATCGACTCTTTCCGGAGTAATCCATGTCTTGTATTTTTAACAGGAACTTGAGGAAGTAGGGTCCTCTAGGGGATCATTTATGACAGAAGAAGAGGAGAAACTTGTCAATACAAAGAACGCAATGCACATCAAGTGTAAACAGCTCACACAGAAATGTCAGAGCCAAGAAAGAGAAATAGAACGTCTCAAATCCAAATTACAAAAAATGGCAGAGGAGGTAACAACATACTTTAAAGAGAAAGTTGAAAACTTTTTTAGCTCACCTGAGCCGAAGGCTCAAGTGAGCTTTTCTGATCAAAATTTGTCCGTTGTCTGTTGTCGTCGTTGGCGTTGCCGTCGTTAACTTTTCACATTTTCATCTTCTTCTGAAGAACCACTAGGCCAATTTCAACCAAACTTGGCACATAGTATCCATGGGTGAAGGGGAATCAAGTTTCTTCAAATGAAGGGCCACACCCTTTTCCAAGGGGAGATAATTATGAATTAGAGAAAAATTAATGACATTTTTAAAAAATCTTCTTCTCAAGAACCACTGGACCAGGAAAGATGAAACTCATGTGGAATCATCCTCAGGTAGTGTAGATTCAAGTTTGTTCAAATCATGAACCCCAGGGCAAGGGTGGGGCCAAAATGGCCGACCCAAGTTTTATATAGGAATATTAAGGAACAAATCTTTAAAAATCTTCTTCTCAAGAACCACTGGGCCAGGAAAGATGAAACTCATGTGGAATCATCCTCAGGTAGAGTAGATTCAAGTTGGTTCAAATCTTGACCTACGGGGCAAGGGTGGGGCCAAAATGGCCGACCAAAGTTTTACATAGGAATATATAGGAAAAATCTTTAAAAATCTTCTTCTCCAGAACCACTGGGCCAGGAAAGATGAAACTCATGTGGAATCATCCTCAGTTAGTGTTGATTCAAGTTTGTTCAAATCATGACCCCCGGGGCAAGGGTGGGGCCAAAATAGCCGACCCAAGTCTTACATAGGGATATATCGGAAAATTCTTTAAAAATCTTATTCTCCAGAACCACTGGGCCAAGAAAGGTGAAACTCATGTGGAATCATCCTCAGTTAGTGTAGATTCAAATTTGTTCAAATGATGACCCCCTGGGTTAGGGTGGTGCCAAAATGGCCTACGCAAGTATTACATAGAAATATATAGGAAAAATCTTTAAAAATCTTCTTCTCAAGAACCACTGGGCCAGGAAAGATGAAACTCATGTGGAATCATCCTCGAGTAGTGTAGATTCAAGTTTGTTCAAATCTTGACCCCCGGGGCTAGGGTGGGGCCAAAATGGCCCACCCAAGTTTTACATAGGGATATATAGGGAAACCTTTTAAAATGATTTCAAGTACTTCAAAGCTATGATAAGTGTTATTTATATGGAATCATCCTCAGGTAGTGTAGATTTTAGTTTGTTCAAATGATGAATGCCTGGGGGGTGGGTTAAATTCAAGCCCAGTGTGCTCAAGTGAGCGCTGTGGCCCCTGGGCCGCTTGTTGGAGGTTCTAATTCTTTATTAATCAGTTTAAAATTTTAGAGAAAACAGTTAAAACATTTTGGGGGGTTCTAATTCTTTATTCTTCATTCTCTTTTTTAATTGATCAGTTTTAAATTGACATTGATTTTCTTTAATTTTTTCATGCTTGATATTTTCATTTTTTTTGCCATTAAGAAGTGGTGCTCTTTAATCAATAAATAGTGGTAGTCTATTGACATTTTTGAACATTGACATTGTATTCCAGGAAGACAAGCGTTCTTCCAGACAAAGTCAGGTCTTCCAGGAATTCAAGAAGAGGACGGCCAGAGCTCACAGTGTCATGGATGAGAAGTGAGTGATATCTGACCTGCTGGTTTTGTCGTGTGATTTTATTTAGTGTGATTTAACAATTCCACTTCATTCTGATTGTCATATTACATTTTCATTATTTGTTAAATAAATAAATGTGTTCCATTGAATTTGTAATTAAAGCCTTAATTTTAGTAATACGCTATACATATACAAGTAGTAAGACTTTAGAACTTATTATTAAAATTTTCCAAATTTATTAGTAAATTTATTAGTATGTACAAAAGTATATATTTGTCTTGGTAGTAAGCAATTTTACTAAGTAGTACATGTAGCAAAGTTCACTGCTTTATCTCCGTAGACATGATAAAGAAGCTGCAAGCTTTTAGGTGTATTCTTGCTTTGATTCCACAAACCTGACTAATATTGTGTGCTTCTTTTTCAGGTTATTAGATATTATAGATGCATATGAAAAACAGGTGCTAGGCTTGCAAAAGCAGATTGAATTTTATAAGTAAGCTTTACTCCTTGTCATATTTTTTAAATTTCCATTAACTGGTATCAAGTGCAATAAATGAAAAAAAGATTGTTTGAATTGCATTCTATGCTGTGTATATCCAAAATGAAAGTAATTTTTATGATTCATTGTTAAACTTGTAAATAGAGAAGTTAATGTTCTTGTATCTATACTCTACAGGTGCTGCAAGTTTTATTGTTATGGCTTTGAATTAGTCTCTATTTAATAAGCATTGTTAAGTTATTTATCCTGAAATTTATTCTTCATCATAGTAATCTCCTATATTACATCATTTAATTATACATTTTATTATCATATTTGACATTATGCCCATTTTTAGCTCTACTGGTCAGAGACAAGAAGAGCTAATGCGATAATAATGCGTCTGGCGTCTGTCTGTCTGTAAACAATTTTTCAAAATGCTACTCCTCCTACAGTTTTCGCATGATTTCAATATAACATGGCACACAAGTAGACTACACTAATATACATAATTTTGTATATCAGGTTTTGATTTTGATGATCGGTGTTGCCATGGTTACTTAAAATAGAAATTACTGTGAAATACTTTCAAAAGGCTACTTCTCCTACAGTTTTAGTCTGATTTCAATCAATATAACTTGGCACACAAGTAGACTACACTAATATACATTAATTATTTTGTATATCAGGTTTTGATTTTGATGATCGGTGTTGCCATGGCTACTTAAAATAGAAATTACTGTGAAATACTTTCAAAAGGCTACTTCTCCTACAGTTTTAGTCTGATTTCAATCAATATAACTTGGCACACAAATAGACTTAATTAAGATACATTATTCTGTGTATCTGTTTTTGATTTTGATGAACGGTTTTGCCATGGTTACTAAAATTGAAAATTCTTTAAAATACTCCTAGAGTTGTAGTCTTATTGCGGTCTTGCCACAAAAAGAGACTATAAAGGATCATGATTCTATTTATTTCTGTTGTAAAGTTTCAAGTCCCAACTGCTACTTTTCTCTTCCTTTGTTATAAGTACAAACCAGTAGAGCTACAGTCTCGACAGACACTTCTGGTTATGCAAAAGTTTGAATAAAATTGTGTACTCACTTAATCTCCCCCCTTCTTAAAAACAAGAAAATGAAAGTGAAAGAAAGTAAAATCTTTGCAAATTATATTTATAGAAATCACCTCTCTTTGTCAATTCAATTAGGCCTAGTTACATGTACATGTATCATTTGGTAAAAGTAAAGTTAACCAATATCTGAAATTTTTGCTTTCAGGTCAGCAGAGCTTGGAGATACTCAGGACTTTGATGAGGAGGAAAAGTCATTCTTCTCAGTCCAGAACGAACCCTCACAAAACATGAAATCTTTAGTCAGGGTAAGTCTTCCGATATAACAAGCCACCCTTACCCCTCCACACAAAACATTAAATCTCAAGTCAAAGTAAAGTAAGTCTTCTGATATTACAAGCCACCACACCCCCAGCTACACATGAAACATTGTAGTCAGATTTAGAGTACATGTTCTTAAGTTAGTGTAAAAGTTTTATAGAAATCCATTAAAATACAATGAACTGGTTGTAATGAGTAAAACTGTTATTATAGAAAAAAGGGAAGTAGGATGCTGTAGTCTGATAATTTTGTTTAAAGTACACTGTAATCTATTCAACAGACTTTCTCTCATGCAAATGTGACATTTTTATTTATTATCCCCTCTATTTAAACTTTTGAAAAAAGGGTTATTTATCTCATTTCTATGCATTATGCATGTAATGTACTTTAACCAAAATTTATTTATTTTGTTCTAAATGCATTTCCCTTTTTTCATAAATATTCATGAGATGCAAAGCACTTTTAAAATTAAGATTGAACTGTTTTTCTACTATATCTATAGACGTATGAAAAGCAGCTGGGAAAAGCCCATGACAGAATCAAACAGCTGGAGAATGACAGAGAATTGATCAGTTTGGAGGCAGGGTCAAGGTCGTATCACTGACACCTATATTGTTTTCCTTCATTTTCTACTTCCCTCTTCATATGCGTAAATGTACTCTAAACATTATAGAAATAATGTGTGTATTTTAAACTGTGGCAAAGCTTACAGACATGAAATAAAATATCACATGTATTCATTAATCAGAGTAATTTGCCCCTTTATAGAAGTACATATGTATTTCTTTGCTAAAAGTGAGTATTAAGATAAGCTTTTAATATTTAAAGTCAGTATGGTAGTTAAAAAGTAACACAAGCTCTAATGAGCTTTTGACTGATGAATCATACACTGTAAGTCACCAATTTTTCGCAGCACTTTATTTGTGCATGTTATACATTTTGTATATATAAATGAAACAGATCTTTTCTGGAATGCTGGTTTTTGGGATATGTGTGCTATGCTAATAAAATATACGGGAGAATAAAATTTTTTGCTAGCAGACTATCTTGCGTAATTATGCAAAAATAAAGTTCTCGCGAATGAAAAGTGATTTACGGTACTTGTATATCTGGAAAATTGCAGAGTGGTTGGTTAACAAAATAGGTACATGTACTTGTGTAAGAATTCATTCCAAGTCCTTATACTCATTATTGTATTTTTCTATGGTAACACATGTATTGAACTGACTTTATATATTATTTTTGACATTTTTTTTTGACCTACAGACCACAGCTACAGGACTACAGGGTGGCTCAACAACGAATTAAAAAGCTGGAGAAATTACTAGCTGTCCACAGCATCAGGTCTCAAGATTTCTTTTATCTTTATTAAATCTTTCTAATTATAAATGAGGACTTGTCTATAATCTTTAATAATTTGGACTTTCAGTTTTTCATTCTTCCATATTGTTTTGTGCTATTTTCTGTGAATCATGTGACTTTGAAGCTGAGAAATGTGAAATTTTGATTCAATGGTTATGACTTATGAGGAGGTTAAAAATTTGGAGGGGGAATTTCAAGATATTATGAAATAATGAACCCCATTTGATTTCAATGATAAATTGGTGGGGATTTTAAATACTATGACTGAGAAATGTTGACTCTTCATATTGGAGGGGAGGGGATTGCAAAAATATTCTGCCAGTGAAAATTCAGATTGTTAGTAAAGAAGGGAAAGAAAATATTGGCTGTGACAAGTTCACTTTCAAAATGTTTGAGGGGATTCTAAAAAGTATAGCTGTGGGTAAAAAAATCAAGTTTGAAAGTTATCAAAAAAAAAACCACTGTATTCTGCAGTAAAATTTTACTTTCCATTAACTTTATTTCTAGTATTCCAGGTGAAAAGACAAATAAAGATCCATACAGACTGAAAAAGAAGTACAGTTCTAAGTTGGAGGACCTGGATTATCTCCCCTTAGATTTCTGTAGGCAACATCTCAGGGTAAGCTAATGAGCTGAAAGGAAAAGTAGTATTTCTTGATTTTACATTAATTAATTATTTCATTTCTTTTCTTCTTTATTAGCAATATAGCATTGAATTCCTTTGATGTATACCTTTATCTTTTGTCTAGATAAATTTCTGTATTATCCATTCATCAAATTCACATTTTTTGTCTTTTGATGTCCTTGATTTGCAATTCAGCACTGTAATAGGATGTGGTTGGAAATTTAGTGCAATTCAGATTGCATTACATACATAATTTGATTATTATGCTAATACTTAAAGAAAAGGTCAATAACATTTCACAAGATTCCAATATTTCCAATCATTTATTGTAGTACATGTATAAGGGCTTGTCATACCGGTAAAATATTTTCCTTTTGATGCCCTGTTCACAAGAAGAGTTTAATACAAATTAAACGTAACTTACTGTGAATTAAATTGAACCATGTTCACTCGGAAAATTTAATGTGAATTAGTTTAATTCAAATTAATTTATTGCACATTAAATTACTTCGCATCTGCTCTGTGTGAATGCTAAGTGAATGCTAATTACAATTAAATGTTGACTCTTGTGCTTAAAGGCAGAATTAAGTCACAGACCACATGTCAGTGGTCAGATATAGGCATCAGTTCTATATTTGAGTGATAAACAAAGAAAAACTATGTTAAATCACTAAAATGTGTGCAAACAGTACACTAAATGTATTACTTAATGTCAAATGTATTTGCTCTGCACAATGTCACATGATTTGAAAATGATGTCATAAAACTCTAAACCAAGTATTATTCCCGTCATCTTTTATTAACGATTCGTCATTTTGATATCAATCCGTGAGGATTAATTTTAGTGACTGAGGAATCATTCTCTAGTTAATAAACATAATGCTGAATAGATGGTTCGTTGCAATTAATATTCGCGAGTTAAAGTTAGTCGCAAAACTCGCAGATATTTCTCGCTCGCAAATAAAAGTTGGTTCACAGTAGTCTTACAGTAGAAATAAAAGTTAAATTCCCAT
The DNA here is from genome assembly GCA_003671525.1 of Saccostrea glomerata. Lineage (NCBI taxonomy): Eukaryota > Metazoa > Mollusca > Bivalvia > Ostreida > Ostreidae > Saccostrea > Saccostrea glomerata. The sequence continues at coordinate 3,100,973 of PRKT01000015.1, read as the reverse complement.
TACTTTACTCCACATAAGTTGTTTGTGAACGCAATTTAATTTGCATTAATTGAATTTGCATTTTTTTACTTTGCACTAATTTACTGCGAATAAATCTCTTGGTGTGAACAGGGCATTAGTTTAGTACCACGTCACTAGTATGGTCCCAAAATAAGCCACTGGTAATCTCTGTATATATATTACTATTTTTATAACTAAAATTATGAATTACCTAAGACCATTCATTTGTGAATGATGTGATCAAGAAACATACAAGATGTAATCCATTTAACACATGCAAATTAAAACAATGATTACATTGTAGCAAAGCCCCAGATTAAAATAACAATTTGCTAAATATTTTAAATATTTGAACCTGTTCATGTAATGGAATTCACATCAGAATAAAGAAAGATAATGGCAGCAGGACTTCTTCCTTTCATCTTCTTTATTTAGAATGATAAATTCACTTCCTCTCACTCCTTTTAAGACAAGTCAAGAAGATAATGATAGATTGATATGTAATGTCTGGAAAAATTTATCCCTTTATGTGACTGTTATGTGGTATCAGTGTCTTAAATAATTACGTATAATTGTGCTAAGTCTTAACATTTCCTGTGAATCTGAGATGAATCTGAACTAACAGGCATTTTGAAATTAGCTTGGTTATGATAATCATACAGATAAATATAGTTAATTAAGGTTCTAGAGGAAACAAGGCATATGATGTAAGTGTAATTATAGGTGATGCAATGGGGTTTTTTTTAATGTTAATTAAAAAACTGAATATAGAAATAAATGATTTGTGTGCCTAGAGTTCTTAAATAAAATCTTTTTATCTATAAGAATGCTCTGGGCATTATGTTGAAAGGTACATAAAATAAAATTCAAAGACAGGATATAAAAGATATAGTTAATGGTTGGCAATTTTAGATTATGACATAAACTTTTAAGTACAAAGTACACTGACTCTTTTTTAGGACATATGCACCGAAACAGAAGTTGAAGATCTGGAAGAAGTCATTCCACTTTTACAAAAACAAAAAGAATTTTTAGAAACATCACAAAGATATGAACAGGTAGATATTGAAGGTCAGAACACTTAGAGAGAAAGAAAAAATCTGTCTTTTAATTTATTGATTTTTAGCTCACCTGAGCCGAAGGCTCAAGTGAGCTTTTCTGATCACATTTTGTCTGTCGTCCGTCCGTCTGTCTGTCTGTAAACTTTTCACATTTTCATCTTCTTCTCAAGAACCACTGGGCCAATTTTGACCAAACTTGGTACAAAGCAAACTTGGGTAAAGGGGAATTTAAATTGTCAAAATGAAGGGCCAAGCCCCTTCGCAAGGGGAGATAATCAGGAAATGACAAAAATAGGATCATTTAAAAAATCTTCTTCTCAAGAACCACTGGGCCAGAAAAGCTGAAACTTATGTGGAAGCATCCTGGGGTATTTTAGATTCTAAATTGTTCAACTCATGACCCCTGGGGTAGGGCGGGGCCACAATGGAGAATTAAAGTTTTACTTAGAAATTTATCATAAAAATCTTCTTCTCAAGAACTACTTGGCCAGAAAAGCTGAAACTTATGTCGAAGCATCCTTGGGTAGTGTAGATTCTAAATTGTTCAACTCATGACCCCTGGGGATAGGGCAAGGCCACAATGGGGAATCAAAGTTTTACATAGAAATATATCTGAAAAATCTTCTTCTCAAGAACCACTGGGCCAGAAAAGCTGAAACTTATTGGAACATCCTAGTGAAGTGTAGATTCTGAATTGTTTAAATCATGACCCCCAGGGGTAGGAAGGGGCCACAGTTACATTTGATTTTACATAGATATATATAGGAAAAATCTTCCTCTCAAGAACTTGGCCAGAAAAGCTGAAACTTATGTGGAAGCATCCTGGGGTAGTGTAGATTCTAAATTGTTCAAATCATGACTCCTGGGGATAGGGCGAGGCCACAAAGGGGAATCAAAGTTTTACACAGAAATATATCAGAAAAATCTTCTCAAGAACCACTGGGCCAGAAAAGCTGAAAATTTTGTGGAAGCTTCCTGGGATAGTGTAGATTTCAAATTGTCTAAATTATGATCAGTGGGGTAGGGTTGGGTCACAATATGTACTTCAAAGGGGAAATCTACTAAAGCACAGTATGATCAAAGCTTCTCAGGTGAGCGATGTGGCCCATGGGCCTCTTGTTTATGATGTGAACATAAAAAGTAATAATTTTGTGCAGCATTACTTTGTATATGGAAAATTATTTTTCATTGAAAAACCAAGCAATAAGAATATTGTTGGAAAAAGGTGGGTGGGTTTGGAGGGGGTGTCTTTTACCATCTGTTATTACCATATCAAATTTAAGAGGGGGTGGTTGTGGTCATTTTCAGACTATACTGATCTCCTTTAAAAGAAGAGCTCCATATAAAGATGTAGAAAAATATGAAGTTTTAAAATTAAAATGTATGAAATTTTTGTTTGCCAAATGAAAGTTGACAGCTTAAGATACCATATCTAAAAAAAAGTTATAACTGGTGAATAATTTGTTGAACACCCCCCCCCCCCCCCCC
>PRKT01000015.1:3030285-3097902 GCA_003671525.1 Saccostrea glomerata | reverse complement strand
CCATTTAATGAAATATTTTGAATAAAAACTAAATTATTTATAAGAACAGAAAATATAAATCGATCATAGTATGTTCATAAGAAATGTCTGTGTTTGATTGTAGTTCTGCCGCTGTGTACAGGACATTTGTCTCGATGAAGAGGAACGCCAAGGGAGAACACTCAGTCCCTCAAGGAAGAAAAATTTACTGACAGAAAAAAGTCTACAGAAAACAGTGGCCAAACTACAGGGCTGGAAACAGGACCAAGATAGTTTACAGGTAAATACTGAACACCAAACTATAAATTTGGGATCAAGACTATGGTAGTTTATCAGTAAATGCTGAATAATAAGTCAGGAGCAAGACAATTTACAGGAAACTATTAAATAATACCTAATTCCAAGACTAAGAGCAGAAACAGGATTGTGTACAGATATGTATACAGATAAATACTGAATAACAAACCACAAGGCAGAAAACAGGACCAAGACAGATTTCTTTTTAAAATAAAATCAATTCTAAGAATAGGACTAGGACAGAGATTTTACAATTACTAATAGAGTACTGTTGATCACTAAATTTATATGATACCTTATTTCATTAGACATTCATTTACCGGTACTCAATATAAGTGAGACAAATTTTTAACCAATCTTGGTTATTTTTCTGTTTAATCGTAAGGAATGCTAATACATGTATATTCAAGAATCAAATTTTCACAATCACACTGTTTCACGTAATTACACAAAAATAAAGTTCTTGCGAATAAATGCGCATTAAGTGTTTTACAGTTTAAAGCTTTGTATACTGTTGATGCATTACATTAGACTGTGTATTCTTCTGACGGTGTATTCTTTTGAATAAAACCAAGGCCCTGTGTCACTGCAAAGGTTGGCATGTTAAAGATCCTTCAGTGCTCAAAAAAATTTGAAGGCCTTCACCATTTTATGGTGACTTCTCTATATGAGTGAAAAATTCTCAAATGGGACATAAAACAACATAAAAACAATCAATCAATCTTCTGACAATCTTTGACGGATATCAACTTCCGCTAATTCAAATACATTGCTAAATGTCAGGCTAAATTTACAGTATTTTTAAGACCAGTGAAAACTTCAAAGTCTGTGGTAGCCTAAATACAAAAAAGATTTTGCAATCTTCAAAAAATTGACTATCAGGTAAGAGAGATAAATCTTATTGTACTGATAAGAAAATTGATCCTAAGATAGATGATTTGAAATATTAGGGAAGTTTGACTTATGCAAAGATAAACTTAAAAATATAAAACAGATCACCAACACTTCGTGAGAATGCAGCAGTAAATTTATTTTGTTGACCGGTTTCGACCTGTGACGGTCGTCATCAGAACAATCAAGCATGTACATTTATCTACTGAAGTAAAAAATGCGGATGACGTTGCTATATACACAAAAATGCGGATTACGTTGCTATATACAAAGTAAATGCGGAGTGTTTTGTACAATATGCGGACTTGCTTAACATTGTTACTTTATACAAGATATAATCAATTTACGTTTCCTCTAAAGTTTTTCTGACTTAAAATTTGTTGATTATTTTAATATAATTTTATGATCAATCTTAACCTTAAGGTGTTGGTCTCCAGCTTTGCTTTGTTATGCAAAGATAGATCACTCATAATTTTAAAGAAGATTGACCTTTTAAGAAAGATAAATCTTGTTGTTAAGATTGACCATTACTCTTTTGGAAGATTGACCCTCTGAAGAGAGATAACTCTAACTTTTAAGGAAGATTGACCCTCTGCTAAAAGGGTTGACTCTCACTTGTTCCCACTTTTTGAAAAGAATGACTTTTTGCTAAGAAAATAACTCACGTTGTTAATCAAGATTTACCCCTGCAATGATAATTTTTACTGTTAAAGAAGATTGACCCAGTGCTACGACAAAACCTTTTTGTTTCCAATATAAAATTTTCATTTTCAGCAATGATATTTCAAAATTTGCACTTTATAATTCACAGTAAACTTAATTTGCATAAATTTTATATTTATCTCTATCATCTGCTAGAAAATCATACATGTGTGTGTTATAGGGGGAAAATGCACTTTAATTGAACATTTTTATGATGGGGGTTAATTTTGATGGATATTTTTAGGCCAGTAGGGGAAGAGTCAGTATAAGGTAAAACACTGATAGCTCATTTAAATTAATGGAAAGTGTATGGTTTTAAAAAACAGCCATCTTTAGATTTTTCTAACTTTAAGTTCATTGGAAGGACAAACCTTTCCATTTGTCCTGTATGTGACACTAAAAGCATTCATCTTCATTAAGATAAAATTTAATGGCCACTAAATCATTCCAAAAATGATGGATAGTTTTATTCGCATTATTTCTCTGAAATGGATCAGCCTTGCAGCTCTGTATGTTGACAAATTGAGGAAACTGTATAAAAATAATGTCAGGGTCATCGGCATGGTGCTTTAAATCTTATGGATGGCACCTGACTAGGGAAAAATTCTATATTGTATAATTCCTGTTGTGTTTACTTATATTATATGCATACTTTATCTCGAGTTATTTTAGTGTGATGCATGCATCTATAGATGAAAACAGGACTATAAATAGGGCATATTTTTGTTGAAAGTTTTTGACCTAGACAGGCATGGTCTAGTAATCACAAAGAATTAATTTTAAAAGTAATAAAATATCACTGTTTATTACATTAAAAGTTTTGCAATCAAAAAGAAAGTTTTAGAAAAAATGTCACAGTTTTTTTACACTTAAAGTTGCATTTAATCTTATTATTTGAAAAATGTGTCATGGATGCTAAGGAAAAAGATTGATTTTGATTTTTACACTGACTTTTGATATAATTTAGAAAGAAGTAAAAAGGGCAAATGTATTTTATGCATTTTTCTAATCAGAGAAGGCAGTTAGTACAATAAAACTTCATAATCTTTAAGTTCATGGGATAGAGAAAAAAAAAAAAAGATATTTGAGGGTTTAAGATGTTGAAAACAAATTCTTTAAAGAAAAATGTTATGTGCTCTTCCAATTCACTTCAACAAACCCATGGTATTCAAGATATCAACATTCAAGAGACCATGTTTCAACTATATTTTGATATAAATTTTGTGTTAGCCAATGGAATATTTATTAAATGTTAATGATGATTAAGAACTCTGCTTTTGCAAACATTTGTCACCCAAAAGTGACATGAAATATGTAAACTATTAATATCCTAAACTGTATGATAATTATAATCACTTAATATCAATCGTTAAAGGTATATTTTAAACAGTTAATCGAAAAAAATTTTATGTGCATGCATTAGTGCAGAATAATTTAAGAACTGTGAAATGGTAATATTGTCATTTTATGAAATATGGTTTAAGGCCAGTGCCCTTTAAATATATATCCCAAGAAGCACTGCTATGATATTTATGCCCATCTATATTTGATGAGTCATACATAATGACTTTGACCATTATTATTCATGGTCTGTGCGTTTTGGCGACAAGTTGGTGTGCTTAAAATTGAAATCTCCTTTTTTTTTCAAGAATGATTAATGTCAGGTGACTACCTGTCCTCAGGACATGTAAATTTTCTCTCTGGAATTCATATCAAAATATTCTGAGGTCAAAAACTCTCTGGGTGATTGATGAACTACCTTTACCTTTTTAAGCACATGAATGCCAAGGTAACAGCCTACTTTCTCCAACAAAATGCCATTAATTCATTGAGGAACATCAGTCATTTTGAAAATGTCAGTAGGAGAAATTTTTCTACAATAATGACACACACGTATTTCTTTCTTTGTACCTGATGGGTAAAGCGTAAAAATTCACGGTTTGCATATAAATTAACGATTTACATAAAAAGGCAAAAATTAATTTTGATTTATTTCGTACCTGATTTTCAATAGGTTGATTGAGAATTTTTTGAAAACATGACACTTGATTGATTTTTATCGTTCTAGTTATTGGAAAGAAAACACTTGTTGTGTCATGTTTGTTTACATCAATTAGTGATTTGAAAAAATAGAGATGCTAGAATTTTTTAAAAGGGCGTCAGGTGAAAAATAGAAGAAAAAAAATAATTTAATAAATAAAAAAACAACTTTGGAATTTACTGGGAAGATATTTGTATGTGGTCTCTGTGAGGAAACATGTGCCCTATGGTAAATAGTAATATTTTAATTAAACAATAAAAAATACCTCCTTTAATGTTGGTTAGTATTGGAATTACCGGTAACATTGCTGCAGCTGTTACAGAGAAATACATGAAACGCAAATGCTGCTTTTGCAATTGGTAGCTGCTATGTTGATTCCCCATTTACTTACAAAAAAAAACATTTTATCGTAAACTTTATTAATATTTACATCTGTATGTTTCAACAAAAATAAAATATAATTATATTTAAAAATAAAAATATTGTATTGATATTTATGTCATTTGTAGACATTTGTGGTTCATTAATAGAAGAGCATGCTCTAGAAATCTATACAGCAGGCTTGGTTTTTATTTAAAAAAAAAAGTAGATAATGTTCAGTGGATGTAAATTTTTGAAAAATTAAAAGGCCACTGGATATTTCCTGAAATGTCTCAAGAACATTAATGTGCTGGATTTGGTTAAAATTCACCCTCAAAATAAAGGGCTTATTCATCAAATGTCATTAGCGAGAACTTCACAATTTGAATGTACTTTATCATGTTTATAAAGTTGTTTTGAATAATGCATGTGTTCCTCGTTTACCATAGAATGGCATAATTAAGCAGGTCCTGACATTTAATTTCCTTGGATTTATTTATAAAGTTTTGATGAAATTTGTATTCTGTTTGAAATTAGCAAGGTGGGGGTGTTAATTAATATGAAGTTTTTGTGTTTTAATTAATTAAACCTAAATTAGCTGAGACTGTCAAAGAGATATATTCAAATGATCCCTTGAAGATTTTAATCAATTCTTTCCTTGTTTGTGATATATATTACTAGATCCTTCATTATTCTAATTAATTTAAAAGCTGTTTGTTTACAGGTGATGGGAACATATGTCCTTTTAATAAATCTTTGACCTGCTTTCATATCTATATCATGATTTTATTAATTTCTTTTTCTTTCTCCCATAAACTATTTATTTTAAATAGAAATGCAATAAAAGAATTTCAAAAGGATTTAAAATAGGGCTGTAATAAATTTGTCAAAAAAATGTCTTGTTCAGACATTAAACAAACTCATAAGAAAGTATTTAAATCAGTCAACATCCTGTTAATGAAGATTAAATCCATATATCTGTCACAGAACAGACTGTTTTCTTGTGCTTAAAAAACAGAAAACAAACAAATGTAAAATAGGCAATTTATGGACCATTTATCTACCTAAGAGGTGAGATTGAGTGACATTGAGAAAATAATATAGCATTGAGTTGATCAACGGTATATCATTTTCAACAAAGGGTACATGTACCAGTTAAACTAACCCCCAGGAAAAATGTCCAAAACAAAAAATTGTATTGATAAACAGAAATCACTATTGCTTACTTAAATGGGAATATGTTTGCACGTGAATAAATGTTTGAATTGGTCACTAATTGAATAAAAAATTAAATGTTTCATTAAATATCATAAGTTATTAGATATTTCCTATGTCTTGAAATTATTGCAACTTTGTCCCTTGGATGACTCAAGAATATACATTCTATAATTAATACATTCTATCATCATGATGTGTTTTTTAGCTCACCTCGACGAAGATGCACACTACTAGTAGGGATGCACACTACTAGACTTGCTTTGGATGCTGTATCTGACTTACATTTTTTTTTAGATGAGTGACCAGGTTAAAGTTTTTGGAGCAGGTCCATTCCCAAGGAACTATAAGCCCTACTGGGACCAAATTTGCATGGATGATGCATCTAGGGATGTACACTACCAGACTTGCTTCGGATGCTGGATCTGACCTACATTTTCTAGATGAGTGACCAGGTTAAAGTTTTTGGAGCAGGTTAAAGTTTTTGGAGCAGGCCCATTCCCAAGGAATTGTAAGCCCTACCCGGACCAAACTTGCATGGATGATGCATCTAGGGATGTACACTACCAGACTTGCTTCGGATGCTGGATCTGACCTACATTATCCGGATGAGTGACAAGGTTAAAGTTTTTGGAGCAGGTCCATTCCCAAGGAACTATAAGCCCTACCTGGACCAAACTTGCATGGATGATGCATCTAGGAAAGGACACTACAAAACTTGTTTCGGATGCTGGATCTGACCTACATTTTCCAGATGAGTGACCAGGTTAAAGTTTTTAGAGCAGGTCCATTCCCAAGGAACTATAAGCCCTACTGGGACCAAATTTGCATGGATGATGCATCTAGGGATGTACACTACCAGACTTGCTTCGGATGCTAGATCTGACCTATATTTTCATTCCCAAGTAACTATAAGCCCTACCTGTGCCAAACTTGCATGGATGATGTATCTAGGGATGTACACTACCAGACTAGTTTCGGATGCTGGATCTGTCCTAAATTTTCATTCCCAAGTAACTATGAGCCCTATTTTGACCAAACTTGCATGGATGATGCATCTAGGGATGTACACTACCAGACTTGCTTCAGATGCTGGATCTGAACTATATTTACTACTCAAGTAACTTTTAAGCCTCTACCTGAACCAAACTTGCATGGATGTTGTATCTAGGGATGGACACTACCAAACTGCTTCGGATGCTGGATCTGACCTACATTTTCATTCCCAAGTAACTATAAGCCCTAGCTAAACCAAACTTGCATGGATGATGTATCTGGGGATGGACACTACCAGACTTGCTTCGGATGCTGGATCTGACCTACATTTTCATTCCCAAGTAACTATAAGCCCTAGCTAAACCAAACTTGAATGGATGATGCATCTAAGGATGGACACTATCAGACTTGCTTCGGATGCTGGATCTGACCTATATTTTCCATACAAGAGATCAGGTTAAAGTTTTGGGAACAGATCAATCCGAATGAACTTGAAGTCTTTGATATCTGCAGTTTTAACAGTTATGAATATTTGTTTACACTATACATATTTTTCATGCTACAGGCGTAGAAATGTGTATATGCCATGTAAGGGGTTAAACACAACTTGCAAGAATATTGTTGTTGGGATGAATACTAAATATTAAGAAAATATGCTGTGAGATTTGCATTACTTAAACTGATAACATTTGTTGAGGTGAGCTTCGTAATCTTTGATTACCTATGTTTTTATTTTGTGTACATTTTTTAATTTGGACTTTTGCTTCCTTGTTTGTTTGTTTTTCATCTACTAAGTGTATATGAAGTAAAACTCTTGTGTTTTCAATTACAGGAGCTACAGATATCTTTAAACAAGCTGGGGGAGAGGGTGGCCCCCTGGTTAAAGATCAGACTGAGTGGTGACCCCTCCATGACCCAGATCATCGGGGCCGTGGACAAAATCGTGTATGATGATGGCATCATAAGGGAAAAGGTGAGATTATAAATTAATTTTTCTGTCTTGTCATAGCTATAAGGAGTATCTGTAAAGGAACTGGGAATCCATCACATTTCACATTTCAGAGAATGTAAAAGCAATGTGTGCAGCTCATACATGTACTTTTCTCTTTCTTCAGAGACAATAACGGTATCTTTAGATTATTCCTTCCATTTCCCTCTCTCAGTTGCATCTTAAGGTTTTGTCACTTTATTGTCAATGTTGCAAGGAGAGCTGTGAAAAAGTAGGGCCTACAGTTTTCATTTTTATAACTTTATATAATATTTAGATAAAGATGTACGCTTCTAGTGCACTATTTGATTGCAATCTATTTTATTATACTTCTGTTAGATTGTTTCCTATATAAAGTTCAGAAGGTAAAATAGCTATCTTTTATAGTTCACACATAGCAAAGTTATACCATGGGGTATAGTTTTTGCTCTCCACCCTCGGAAAATTTTCATGCAATTTTTGCCTCCAATTTTGATTTCCAGCGATAAATCAACTGACTGATGATGTCATAATGACTTCAGTAGCATTGTGACATCATCAGGATTTCAGATTATACTTGCAGTATCATCTTACTCCAAATTAAATTCAAACCTCAGAAATTATATTACACATCAGTATAATAAAACTCTTATCCACTGGTTGTGAGTGGGATAGCTCTTTTATCAAACCCTTGACAGGGACTATTGCCCTCGGGCAAGCCCTCTGGGAATAGTTCCCTGTCGCAGGTTTGATAAAAGAGCTATCCCACTCACAACCAGTGGATAAGTGTATAATATTACCCTTCACACCATTCCAACTACTAGCAAAGAAATGTGTAGCCCAAAAACGATAAAGTCTCATTTAAATTTAACATGAATTAGAAGAAAAAATTTACACCATGACCTAAGTTCCTTGTTGATTTATGATGACTTTCTGATTTATTCCACTAGGATGGTAAGGAGCACCCCTCCCGTACAGTCCTGGAGAACATTGTACGACACTTCCAGACTCTGTTTGATGTACCCTCTGTGTCAGGGGTATTTCCCAGAATGAATGATATTTACACCAAGCTAGGAGAGGTCCACAATGTCCTCAACACACTACGGAATCTCCTGGGACTCGGTAAGAGACACGTGTTGTAGCTGTAGAACTGTAGGCCTCTGAAAAAAAAATAATATATTGACAGACTGGAGAGCTACTATGCCATCCATTGTAAAAAGTGTATTTTTATGCACAAAAATGCATTCTGTTTCTCGATTTATTTATCCATTTTATAAAACTGCCACTTGAAAATATACTAACAGCGTGTTCCCAACATATTCTTAAACTGTTTCCACAACAAAACATTCCTTATAACTGTAAGTTGATGCAACCTACAGATCTGCAGCTAGTTGTGTTTTATTTTAAACTGCATGTAAAAAATGTTATGGATTTCTTATATGTTTAGAATTCTTTATTGTCAGAGTATGCATTGATAAAGTTTTTCAGAATATTTGTGACTGACTAATTGATGAGTTTAATTTATTTTAAACTAATAAATTTAATCTTGTTTGGAGAAAAAAAAGTACATCTGCATCATGTTATGATAATCATGTAAATGAGATTTTGCAAGATAAATTTTTATCTGTACTGAATAGTCAACTATTTACCATTCAAGATTGGGTAGTAAAGTACAATACAGATCACAAGGAGCTCATGGCAGGTGCTCCTGGTCATCAGGGGATGCTTACTCCTCCATGGCACCTGATCCCACCTCTGATGCTTTTAAAGGTCCACATTTGCTAACTTCCTGATTTGAATTGCTTCAATGAACTTTGGAGTATGATTACTGTTATTAATAATTATTAGATCCAGATGCTAAATCTTCAGAGATTGTGGATGCAGTAGGACATCTGTGCCAGACTTATAGAAACACAACATCAAAGCAGCTGAAATCTCTCCTACAAACTGAGGATCTAGAAGGGTAAGTCCTGCCTCATTGTCTAGGGCGTATACCAGAGTCAGTCAAGTGAACAGCATCTGCATTGTTTTCAGATTTTTCTTCAATTCATGAAATATGCATGACTTAGTTGAGAACCATGGGCATCATGATTTTGTTTGTATTTCAGAGTAATACGACGCTTGGAGGAACACAGTAATTTCTTCCCAGCATTCCAGGAAATTGTCAAGAAACTGTTTGAAATTTTAGGTGAATTACTAACACTTCTGTCTAAAATTATCACTGACAAGAATGAAAAAGTATTAAAAAAAAATGTGTTATATCTGAAATCTGTTGATATTAAATGATGTTGAAAAGTTCTAAAATTTAATAATGCTTGCTTATATTCACCGTAGACTTTAATTTGATAGTTGAAACATTAATTTTCTTGAAAATTCTTGTATTGTTTGCAGATATCCAAAGAATGGACCAGATTATACCAGCTGTACGTGCACTTAAACTGTTGGCAGGTTGACCCACCTCCAGAAACATTGAAAATGTTATCATTGATCAATTGTGATTGTCTATGCATTTAGAAAAGTTAGACCTTGCAATTTGGATTATACCAGGGGATTATATCATACTGCATTGATGTACAAGTCGAGGAGTGTCAATAAATTGTAAAATCTTTTTCTCAGGTTCTGTGACTGTCAAAAAAGCCATATATTTTTAAGAACACTTCATTCATATGTAAAGTAATACATGTACTTCTGATGAAAAAATATGAAGTTTAGTATTTTCTTTAAAATCTGAAAGATGAAATGCAATGTTTTGTGAAGAAAGTTGTAAATATATATATTTTTAGTTATTGTAGATATTACTAACTGTGATAAAATTGTTAATATGCTAATTTAATAGATTAAATTTCAAGAAAAGATGTTGTCACTTATTCTTTCCACATGGTAAAATTCAAAGTAGTCATGCTTTTCTGTAAAGTACTTAATTAAGCAGCTGTGTCTTTGATCGCTTAAAAGAAGATTATTTGTTATCATTATAATGCAGCATTTATGCTATTTGTTATGCATGGTTACTTTTAACATTCTTTTTTTTATGTCTTTGAAAACAATTAACGATTTTGAATTATTAATTTCAATATGCAATGACTTTGAATTTATGGCATATCAATTCCCCTGAGCAGGTTTATAAACTGCCATTTAACAGAAGTTGTAAAATATTTTTTCTTACGATGCAAGTGTTTACCATGTTACAACACAAACACCAGTGTTTACATTTTCAAAAAGCAAACAACAGTTAAACCTTGTTGTCTCGAACCAAATGGGACTAAGAAATAAATTAGATGATGAATTGAGATATCAAGAGAAATAGGATGTTTGTGAAACACAAACCCTGGTGTAATAGCTTTTGGCAAAGGTAAAGTTTCTCATATGCAAGTCAAACTCCAAAGTCAAGCTTAAAAGATAAAAAAAAATTATCTAAAGAAAAGATTTGTCTTAGTGAATATACCTGTGAAATATGGTAGTCAATGCAGCAACCATTTATTGTACATGTACTAGCAAAAAGAAAATATTGAAGGAAAAAAAAAGATGTTCCAAATCTTCTATTGCTTCTCAAATGGAAGTGGTAGCCTATTTAGAACATCAATTTATAAAATTTTATTAAATTATTATGTTTCCTTGCTACGATTGAAGTAATAAGTGAAGGAAATATCTTGGCCACACCCAAATCCTGGGTCAGTTTTTAATGGTCTAATGCATATTTTATATGACTAATAATCATACATATGAGAAGAGTTTTTGAAAGCTTTTTTTTCTGCCTTTGTATGACTTTGATTCCCAATTGTTGTTCCACCTTAAATATCCTGTGATCATGCAACTTGAAACAAACACATATATGACAACAGTTTTCAAAGTCAATAGAAATTTACATTGTAAATTTTTGGCCATTACTGTCAATTGCAAGGGAGTTGTCAATAAACTATCATTGACCTCAGGGTTCCTTTCAAAGAAGAGTTTAGAAGAAATGCTCAAACACAGTTAAAAATCCCATTTAAAAAAAAAAATTATAAAGATTTACCGTAATCCAAATGAAAACATGATGACTATTATTTGATATATCCGTGCCAGAAAATTCAACACACTTTCATCCAGACTTGATATAAAATGTTTTCATGTAAACTTTTTAAAATTAAGTCAAAATAAAAGTATATTCAGTTCTTATTGCTATTTTTTGTTAACCTTTTTTTTTTTAGTTGATTGATACTCTTAATGAAATAAAATCATTAGTTTACTGCAAATTTATATCAAATATGAAGATAACGAACAATTTATTTCAAGCTCAAAAGTCAACCTAAAACAAAACAGACTGGCCTGGGCAATCTTCTAAAAAAAAACATCAAAGGTGAGATTAGCTGCAGATCTGTAGCTCTCCGAAAAAAAATATATTGATAGACCGGAGAGCTACAGTGCAACCCATTGAAAAAACTTTATATTTATTGCGCACAAAAAAGTGAAGCTAAGGTGAGATCAGGTGCCATATGGTGGTTTCAAATATAAAGCGGATTTGCTAGACTAAATGTTGAGTTGAGCCTGGCCACATACAGCAAGTGTTATATATTTCTTTCTTCTCATGTGTAAAGGTTTTTTTTATAATTAAATTCTGTTTAATATGTGAATACAAAAATAGGTCTGCTAACAATGGGGTGCAATTGGTACCCATGGGAATTCCAACAGATTTTTGAAAGATGTGATCTCAATGTACTTAATTGATTTCGACTTGAGAACGTATCTATGGAGTCCATATTAATTCTAAAAAATTATAAATTTAATCATTTTAGGGATTCATAATTTTGAAATGAGTTGTAAAATATCATTAATATTCATTTGATAGTTATATTTATTTATTATGATTTTAACTTTAAATTTTCACCTTCTAAAACATGTAAAACTTTGTCCAAGAATCCTTTAATGGGTTTTGACAGAGGTGTTGAGAGCATAGCAGAAAACAACTGGATAGAGAATGCCCAGAACACTCTCTCAGATTAAAAATATGATATTGGCCTATTTTTATTTCCTTTAATTATTACATTGTAACTATATTCCTTTCACCTTTCCTTTTAAAAATGCCTTTTTTAACATTAATTAATCTGCTTTGAACCATTAGTGTTTATTCAAGTTTCCGATACATGGTGTATCTAGATTATATAGTTCATTACAGCCAACATGTAGACCTAGCAGGCACAGGTGAGCTAAAAATTTAAGGATTAAATCCGATTAAGTAAATAAAATTAGGCATGAAATTATGCATAAAGGGTTATTTATAAATTATAGTGTGTTCAGTATGTTCAATGTTTTTTTTATATGAAGCAAAACAGTATTAGTATCTAACAAAAAATAATAATAAAAAAAAAAAAAAATTAAGCATCAACATTCTTTGTTTACTCCCACGCTGAGAACACCCCTCACCATTGATAATCGACTGATCCAGTATGGCGGAGAAAGAAAAACAATGTGATGCCTCTGGAAAAACCGACACATTGTAGTAACAAATCGCCACCAGATTAATCTTTGAATAAGGTATATTTGTTGTCTTTTAAACTGGGTATGTGTGTCATATGTAACATGCAGTAGACAACTTGATCTTCGTGTCAGTTTGATCCAAATATTTTGGGCATAAGCTGTTTATTAATGAAGAGTGATGGTCCACAAATATTTTTTTCATTGTGGAAATTGCAGTACACGTTGAAAGAGGCGATGAAAGAAGCTTTCTAAAAATATTTGTGATATATGATATAGGATTAAACGCTAAATTAATTCGGCGTTTTTGAGATTAGTCACGTGTATTTCGAATTTCCTCAACCCCAAAAATGGTAAACCCCGCCCTCAAAAGGATGTTGCCAGTTGGGGTGGGGTCGAAGGGTTCTGTCGACGAATCTACACCGAAAATATGTTTCTAAGAGCAGAAAAATGATTGTTTAAAGATAGTTCATATGCTTAATATTGATATATAAGGGAAGATATGGAATACATTATTACAGGCATTAATAATGGCTCACCTGAGCTAAAGCTGAAGTGAATTTTTTTTTTGGTCATATTTTATCTGTAGCCAGTCTGTCAGTCCATCTGTAAAGTTTTCACACCTTTGACTTTAGTTAGAATAATCTAACTGTGTCTTAGGACAAGCCCTCACCACAGTTAGAATACCTCCCATATGCTCGCAATGTAGCAAAAAATTGCAGAATCGCTCCGAAACAATTTTGAAGAATTAATAACTTCAAAATTAATTATAACAAACCTTTTTTAGGTTGCATAAGTATTTAAACCTAACGTTACAGTATAATCCAAATAAAGACGAAAATTCAACTAATTTTATCAACGTTTTTTCTTGCTTCAAATTTACACTCCATGTTTAGTGGTTCGTAACTCTCTTGATTGTTCATGGTAAAAGCACTGAGTACGAGTTATCACCCGTGTTTACTTTGCTACTTTGTGAATACACAGAATGAATTCTATCGTTAAACCAAGTCCGTAGGACATTTATCATTTTAACGATAGAACATTCTATCCACTTTGACTTCTTCTCAAGAACCAAAGGGTTGGTTTTAAACCAAACTTACCACAAAGTATTCTTGGGTGAAGGGGATTCAAGTTTGTTCAAATGAAGGGCCACACTCTCTTTCAAGGGGAGATAATTCAGAAATGATTTAAGTTTGCTGCATGTTTTAAAATATCCTTGCCAAGATCTACTCAGGTCCCAAAAAAATGAAACTTAAAGGAAACTCTCTTCACATAGTGTATAGATTCAAGTTTGTTGAAATGATGGCCCTCTGGATAAGATGGGGGATCATGCTTTTAAAATGAAATATATATAGGGAAAATCTTGATAACTTCTTTTTAAGAACAGCAAACCTATGGATATGGAAGCATTCTCAGGTGTTGTAGTTTTACGTTTTGCCCCAGGGATAAGGTATGGCTAAAATAGGGGATCAAAATTCAATGCTGAAACATATACCCCGGTATATGGAAGAAAATCTTTTTAAAAACAGCAAAGCAATGATTAGCCATATTGATATGGAAGCATTCTCAGGTAGTATAGATTCATATTTGTTCAAATTGTGTCAAATCAACCCAAGTAATCTTTTCAATACTGAACTGATTTGTGCTCTTTACTAGGCTTTAGCGAATATGTTCAGGTAAACACCTCTTGTTAAGAATGATCAAACTCTAATTCTCTCTATTGGGTAGCCATCATGTCTTCCATAGGCCTATCCCTCCACTATGACAGAATGGCTCTGAAATTATTTGGGGGGGGGGGATTAATGGAGTTGCATTGGAAACAATTATCTGTCTACTTTTTTCCACTGGGGCATAATTCCACGGAGTCTCAATTTCTGTTTAATCCACGTGTAGAAAATTACGCTGATTTCCTAGACTTTCACTATATGCCTTACATTTATATTAGGTAAGCTTGAACAAATTTCCAACGAAAATTTGTAACCACGTACATTAATGCATAAATTAATACCATGCGGAAAAAAGTACTTCTACAGTATTATTTCATCATAACACACCTATAGGTTACCTTTCATCTATCCTCTTTTGAGAAGTTAGATAAATCAGTGATATGTTCTATTACCACCATGGAAGGACTATACTTCTTTGTGCTCTCTTGTATGAAAAAGTCACAAAATGTACAAATCTCGGGGAATTTCTGGGATAAACTTTACATAAACATGGAAACAATATGTCGAATGTCATTGAACAAATCTTAACAAAATGCAATTGAAATATTTTATTGTTGTGAACTTTATATACATCAAGAGTAGGAGTGACAACAATATCAATTTATATCTATTGTTGATCGTATGTATCTATTGATAATCATAAGGTACATCTGAATACAATACACATGCCTCGGAAATTTCGAACTTTTTATTTATGCATGATAAATTTGGAGTTCTCTTACCTATGTCTTTAGTTTTTCTATTCTTTATTTGGAATGACAAATACACATTTAACATTTAAAATTGGATTGAGCTTGGCAATGTTTTTATATTATCCACAATGCCATGCTGTCCCAGTCAGACCACCAAATGCACCTTTAATTTTGAAGAGTTCACTAATGGAAATAGAATGTATTGACTTATTGTAGAACCAAACTAGGTCCCATTTCAATGGATGACCAATATTTATTAAGGTGTCTCTGTGATATCATAGACATACATTGAATGTACTAATGTTATTTTGCAATAAAAAGATGATGAATATACCCTTACTTATAGGTCTGGGATGGTACATATTTTTATGTATCGATACATATATTTCTATATTTGAGCCATGATTCATGAACGTACATGTATTTATCATGATATGGCATTGTATGAAATATGTTGTAAACTTTTCACCATGTTCACATTTTCATCTTCTTCTCATGGACCACTGGGCTAATTTCAAACAAAGTTTGTTTCGACTATCTTTGGGTGAAGGGGATTAAAGTTTGTTCAAAGAAGGACCACACTTTCTTTCAAGGGGAGAAGAATTAGTTAAGAATAAGTTAAAATTAAATGGCATTTTTAGTGCTACCTTGATGAAATCGAGATGAGCTTATGCGGCCATACCACTGTCGCTGGCATTGGCATTATGTTCAACATCTCAAAGTTTTAGGAGTATTACTCCATTCCATGATGCATCTATGGTGAGTATGGATGGACACTACCAGACTTGCTTTGGATGCTAGATCTTATGTACATTCTCCAGATAAGTGACCAGACTAACGGTCTATTCCAAAGTAAATATCAGCCTTTAACCTGGAATAACACTTGCATGAATGATGCATCTAGAGATGGACACTACCAGACTTGCTTCGGATGCTGGATCTGAACTACATTTTTCAGAAGAGTGACCAGGTTAAAGTTTTAGGAACAAGTCCATATCAAGTAACTATGAACTCCACACTGACCAAACTTTCATGGATGATGCACCTAGGAATGGACACTACCACACTTGCTTTAGATGCTGGATCTGACATACAATTTCAAGTGATTAGGATAAAGTTTTTGTAGTACATGTAGAACTATTTTCATCTAACTATAAGTCTTACTTGAACTAAATTTGCTTGGATATTGATCTAGTAATGTATCCTCAGCTAGTGTAGATTGAAGTTTGTTTTGTTCAATTTTATTTTGTATATGCATGTTTATCTCTTCATGGTCATTATGGTATGAGACGATTTTCCCTGTTGGCAGTTGAGTTTTGACGCTGTTTATGGAATGAAGACAAGCATGCCATATATTATTTGTGTTGATAAATTTCTTATAAAAGAACTGTAATAAACAGTTTGCCAGTGCGAATTTGAAGTACACAATGTTAAGTTTAAGTACTGTATTTATTGTGATAACCTACTCGTACTTAAGAAAGGCCAGGGAAGTGAGATGTTTCATAAATTATAGTGTGTTCAGTATGTTCAATGTTTTTTTATATGAAGCAAAACAGTATTAGTATCTAACAAAAATAATAATAAAAAAAAATTAAGCATCAACATTCTTTGTTTACTCCCACGCTGAGAACACCCCTCACCATTGATAATCGACTGATCCAGTATGGCGGAGAAAGAAAAACAATGTGATGCCTCTGGAAAAACCGACACATTGTAGTAACAAATCGCCACCAGATTAATCTTTGAATAAGGTATATTTGTTGTCTTTTAAACTGGGTATGTGTGTCATATGTAACATGCAGTAGACAACTTGATCTTCGTGTCAGTTTGATCCAAATATTTTGGGCATAAGCTGTTTATTAATGAAGAGTGATGGTCCACAAATATTTTTTTCATTGTGGAAATTGCAGTACACGTTGAAAGAGGCGATGAAAGAAGCTTTCTAAAAATATTTGTAATATAGGATTAGGATTATAGGCTAAATTAATTCGGCGTTTTTGAGATTAGTCACGTGTATTTCGAATTTCCTCAACCCCAAAAATGGTAAACCCCGCCCTCAAAAGGATGTTGGGGTGGGGTCGAAGGGTTCTATCGACGAATCTACACCGAAAATATGTTTCTAAGAGCAGAAAAATGACTGTTTAAAGATAGTTCATATGCTTAATATTGATACATAAGGGAAGATATGGAATACATTATTGCAGGCATTAATAATGGCTCACCTGAGCTAAAGCTGAAGTGAAATTTTTTTTGGTCATATTTTATCTGTAGCTAGTCTGTCTGTCCATCTGTAAAGTTTTACACCTTTGACTTTAGTTAGAATAATCTAACAGTGTCTTGGGACAAGCCCTCACCACAGTTAGAATACCTCCCATATACTCGCAATGTAGCAAAAAATTGCAGAATCGCTCGGAAACAATTTTGAAGAATTTGATAACTTTAAAATTAATTATAACAAACCTTTTTTAGGTTGCATAAGTATTTAAACCTAACGTTACATTATAATCCAAATAAAGACGAAAATTCAACTAATTTTCTCAACGTTTTTTCTAGCTTCAAATTTACACGCCATGTTTAGTCGTTCGTAACTCTCTTGATTGTTCATAGTAAAAGCACTGAGTACGATTTATCACCCGTGTTTACTTTGCTACTTTGTGAATACACAGAATGAATTCTATTGTTAAACCAATCTTTTATTTGAGTCACAGTTAGACATTCAGGATAAAATGACCTGTCATACCAGACCAAGAAAGAGGATATTAGACAATTCATCCTTTGACATATTGACGTTATTGTCTAAAGCTTGGAATTCATTCAGTAGATTTTATTTTGAGGATAATCCCCGCACATTTATTTCTGAAAGGTTAAGATTCTTTTTTCAGTGTGTTTCCCTATAGGAAGTTATAAATGGAATGAGAATGGAATAAAATACAAGCCAGAGTAGATAAGATAAGGCCACTGTGAATGGGAATGACGTGCTTCGCAGTGTACCTAAAATCCCGCGGCTGAGTGCAGTTGATCTTTTGACAGAAATAAATCTATTGCCTCGGTGTATTTCCTGCATACTGAATGAGGATCCTGGATGTTTTTATCTATTTCGGTGGAGAATTTTCCCGGTGACAGGGTTCCGCGATGGTAATTGTTCTAAGTAGGTGTGATAATAAGAATAGAGTGACCTGATGTGATATCATCCATACAGCAGGCAGGAAGTCTGTTTATCCCCAGGAAAAAATGTTGTCTGCTCTGCCAAACGACCTTTACCTTTCCTAGCGCCTCTCATTAAGAGCTGTTTTCTATATTTAGATCCATTCTTTCCTTGTCTGTGATTTATAATGAGGGGAAAAAATGCATGTCATTAGATAAAGTATTTTTGTAGGTCAAAAGATTTTTTCGTCAGATTTCATGTAAATGTTTTCTCTTGTGGAACAAGTCCATTGATTTTCTTTCTTTTTTTACCAGAGAGAACAATGAGTCGACCATAAAGAAGCATGATGCAGCTGACATTAGAGAGGATATTTTAATTTTAAGGTACGTGATCTTCTTGATGGTTTTTGTGAGCTGAACATCGAGGCTTTGTTGATATGGCGACAGAATCCGGCTTTTAATCAGAGTGGATTTACCACACTTTGATGGGGATTATTACTTTATGATCTACATTATTATTTTATGATCATTAGTTGGTGGGGGTGGCTAGGGGTATAGATCTGAAGGGACTAAATGAGTGCGACTGCTAACAGGCAATTTTGTACTGATGTACTGATTTAGATAGATTATATATGTGTCGGATTGTCAATCCTCTCAGTCACCACTTTATGAGGTCTACAAAATATAACCTTTGTTTACTTTTAGGACACTTGACTTTCATAACGGTTGTTTCTTTGACAAAAGTCTATTTTATGTCTAATATGTCTCTCAGATGTGTTTCTTGTACAAAATGGAATGCATTTATTTGTGAAGTTACTGTTTCAAAATATTTTACTTTTCCAGAATTTCATTCAAGATATAATTAGTTTTTGTCTGTTTGTTTGTAATAGATATGCTCTTCTGAGCCAAAAGCTCAAGAGAACTTTTCTGATCAAAATTTGCCCCTTGTCTTTCATCTCATTTCTTGTAGCTTTTCACATTTTCATCTCCTTCACCAGAACCACTGGGGAAATTTCAACCAAACTTGGCATAAAGTATACCTAGGTAAAGTGGGTTCAAATTTGTTCAAACAAAGGACCACAACCTTGTCTAAGGGAGATATATTAGGAAGAGTGAAAATTAAGAGGTGTCCTTTAATTTTTTATAGGAATGTATTGCAAATACAGTATATGAATTAAAGTTTTTTCAATAACAGCAAATTAAGCCATGATTAGTCAATTAATATGGAAGCATCTTCAGGTAGTGTAGATTCACATGTTTGCAAGTCATGAACCCAAAGATTAGGGTGGGGCAACAATAGAAGATCAGACTTCAAGTTAGGAATCTATAAGAGAAAAATCTATAAAAATCTTTGAAAGCCATGATTAATCATTCAAATATTGAAGCATTTTCAGTTAGAACAGATTTAAGTTAGTTTGTACAGATCATGACCCCCCTTCCATGCCCCTCCTGGGAAAGGGTAAGGTAGGACCATTTATGCCTGTGTATCAAAACTTTTAAATACTAAAGCGATTTCAGCTTTTCCCTTTATATCAAAGTCCTTAGGTGAGCAAAAGAAGAAAATGCATCTGTAAATTATCACTTTGAGGTAAACAACATGCAATGTAGATATAAATTCAATTCTGCCAGCATTTAGAAGGAAAGTGCAGAAAATTAAGTTGGTTAGACAGACAGACAGACAGACAGACAGACAATTGAGGTCAGAGGAGGTAACCTAAAGTTTCTTCCAGTTTCACTGGTAGGTGTCTAATAATAAATTGAAGTTATCCTTTCTAGTAAAAACAAATGCCTTCAGCCATTTGCATTGTGACCAAGTTCTTATCTGTTTATTCATAAGCAGTTTTGTTTTCAAAATCTTACTTTTATCAGTTACAAGTATATTAAGGAAGACCACAAAAACATATTAATTTCAAATCATCTAAATTACATTGACTCTTGATCTCGATGTTCTCAAATTTGGACAAATTTGTAATGAACAGAATTTGATACAGTTTCAGCTTACATCACGATCAATATTCATAAATCAGTGTGTCTTGCAATGTCATTGAAGAGGTTTACGCTTCAAGAAAACAGAATCATTTTGCTCAAAACAACATATTACTACATACATAATCAATTTAATCCTCTATATCTATGGTTTGATTAAAAAATCATTTTTTTTAATGAGGATTCAAAGTTTGAAATGAGAGAAATGTGACTCTTGTTATGAATTTTAATTTCTGCTCCACTTACTTGACAATCATGATTCAGTTTGACATTTGTGTATTCATTTTTCTTAAGTTAACTGAAATGGGCATACATACTTGACAAGGACAAATTAATTGTTGAAACGCAGGTGCATGGGCACCAGTAAAGATTATTAATTTGAAAAGGGCATAGAATTTTTACAAAAAAAGTTCTGAAGTGTGCAAACAGAATTTTGACAATTAAATATTGTAATTAGTTTATTTAAAATTTAGACTTGTTAATTAACATCTTACTGTAAGATATAGTCAGTAACTGTCTGCCATTCTGACTTCAAAAAAATTGATTGAATTATTTTTACACAAAAATGTACATTAATTCATTTAGATATGTTGATGAATGGGTGTTAAGTCACATTAACTCATTTTAGTAAGAAAGATGTGTCGTGTACTTGTCCGTCAGCATTTAAAGCAAATTCTGGTTGGCTGACACACATAGGTACGAGGATCGCAAGGTCTCGGAAACTAATGCGCGGAAAACACGTCTTGTTCTATTGGGTTAAGAGGTAATTAAAATGAGCCTGATTGATGTAATACATGAAAACGGAGTACATACCATTACAAAAAGGCCACGAGACCAATCAGACATTTAAATGTCATGTATCTAATCTAAAATAAGGCTCAGAGCAAGAATACACAAATAAAACAAGAAGTGCATCTACCTGAAATAAAATTTGGAATTTGATGTTTTGTAAAACATTTAAGTAGATATATGGTAGGAAATCGTGAATTCATTTTGGAACAGTGATTAGTTCACTTTTGCGGGAAAATCATATGCAAATGAAAAAAAAAATTATTCAAATAGTCATCACTGGTTGATTTTTTTCTCTTAAAAAAAAGAGCATTTTTCTTATTACAAAAAAGGATTTGGAAAAGGATTGCATTGTTATGTGTAAACTGCGCACCTCAATTTTTAATTATTTTTATTCTATATTCAGTACAAGAACACAGTCATGAACTATTCTTAGATTTTTAATAGAACAGAAAAAAGTTTTGATATTGATTTCAAGCACTTAGCTATATACCATTATGACAAACTTTTATATGATAGTTAAAGAAATGTATTCCGTACACACTTAAATTATCCCTAAAATGTATTTCGGCATAACCATGTTGACATTTAAGACAAATGTCATTGGCCCTTTTGGAGAAACCATTTTTCTACTAACTGTCACAGTCCATTTATGCTGTCTCCAGTCTCTTGACAGGTAGTGTGCAAAATAAGGACACAAAGGGCATCAAAAGTTATTTCCTTGACTGGTAAATGGAGGTCACCTAAGGTCAAATGGTTCACAAAACAATTAAGGTCTCTCTTTTTTGGTTTCTTTGTTTTGGTTTGTATAGTCCATTAGGGACAATATGATTATTGCTTTTGCACAATGGAAAAAAATAGTTTCATAAATATTCAGGGTTGATTAAAAAATTCTTGATCTGTTTGCTTTTCTGTAGGCCCATTTGGCTCTCTTGTAAGACTTCATATCTTACATGTACTTGCACATTGGTGATATGTATGAAGAATGAACAACAAAGTTTATTGGATGATCTGGGTAAGGCACATATCCAATCAGGGAACTGCACATTGACACTTATACATGTTCCTTGTCAGTTTTTTACTGCATATCTGTAAGTAAGAAATAACATGTTTATGTAGTTTATTTAAACTTGATCTTATCTTTCTCTTTTTTTCTTTAAAAAGGTGGGATAGTGGTGTAATGGAACTTATGAAATTAAAAAAAAAAATAAAAATAAATGTGAACATTTAGAGTTGATTGTGATGATTTTTTAATAATATGAAAGAAAATCAAATGTCTCTGATTTTAAGAATTCCCTGCACATGAATTAGTGGAGGTTTTTAACACTCTAAAAATAGTTTCTGAGATACATTCTGTAATCATGAAGCTTAACCACAAATATGTTTCAAGAGTCAAGAAAAATGCTTTAAAAAATTTGAATGTAAAAGCCATTTCCTTTATTAAAAAAAAGTACAGTCTACATTTGATTTAAGACATTAAATAAATAAATGCGCAGAAGAGTGGGTCATTAGTGAGGACTGTGACTCTCAAAAGAATGCATTGCTGATTTCTGTGTTGAAAATGTCATAAAATTGGCTGACACAGTAGAATGGTAAATTTTATATAAAATGTCTTACTTTAACGATAAAAAAAGGCTTTGTACATGATGCAGAACCAGTGACACCCTGGCACTTCATGAAAACAAAAGTTCACTTCAGGCATATCATTATCATTGACCATTTGTGAAACAGGTACTCAAAGGTACCATTAGTTCAAAAAAGTAATGTATTGCTTAGGGTTATATGGCATGAATTTCATTAAACTTTGTCATTTAATGTGAAGTACAAAATAGATATTAAGATGGCTCATATATTGTGGTAATTTGACTTTTAAGGATGAAATGACAATTATCGTGTCGTTCTTCCTGAATTAACTTCAAAATGAGGAGATCTCAAAATTATAATTGTTGAACATCACATATAATTAATTTTTAAAAATCATTAAAATTAGTTAAAAGTATCATAGAAAGCTCTCATCATTTTTATTATAGGAAATTTCATTTTGATATTATTTTCCACTTAAGATTTTGTTTTAAACAATATACTTTTAGAAAAAAAAATTTAGGTGTGTATAGATCAAATTAAGGAGGCTTGGGGGTCAACAAATAAATAATAAATTAACCACCAGATTGAACTTAAATTTTTATATATGATATCTTAAATTGTCAACTATCATTTGAGAAAGAAAAATTTCATACATATTTTTATTTTTGAAATGTTGATCATTTTTGTATATCTTTATATGGAGCTCTTCTTTTAAAGGAGATTGAAATAGTCTAAAAATGGCCACGACCACCCAGCCTCTTTAATGGAAAAGTTTGACATGAAGAAAAAACTCATGAAGAAAAAAATGTAGAATTTAAATTTAACACTTTGAAAACTGTTGCTAAATTGGTAACTCGAGAGGGTGTTATTGGGATTCTTCATAAGTATCAAGCAGGGCAAGTCTAGAGTATTCTCTTTGGGTGAATGTTATGAAGTACAATTAGTGCAAGATAGTGAGGATTCATCTCCCCCTCCTTGAAAATATATGTTTCTTATGTGTAACTAAGTACTTGAGTTTCAGCCTCCCATAGAAAAGGCTTTCAATAATAATGCTAAGCAGGAGGCAATATCACTATTTCAATGGATAAGTTTACTTCTTCACTTGAAAAATTCTTAGGTTCCATGCATAGTCCTCTTCTTTAGCATTTGTTTATTTGAGGGTGACAGTTTTGACATATTTTAAGAATTCTATGTTTAAACACCCCTCCCTCCATATCCCCACCTATACCACCAACATTGATAATTAGTTTTTAATGTCGATGTACTTGGTTTTCCTGTTTATGAAATGTCTTTATTATTTGTTTAAAGGACAATCTCCTCAGACATTATTATCTTGGGAAGCTGTTACATGCTCAAATTCTAAATCCTATAGGTCAAGGTAAGCAGAAAGGTGCTTTCCTATTTACTGAATGCAAAGTGAATGGTGGTTACACAATAAATGGTCATTAGGTGAAAAAAAGAAACGCATGTAGAAAGATCAGGTATTTTCATTGTTTGAGCTTACCTATTGAATTTCCAGAAAAAGTGTTGATAATGTACTGGTAAATAGAGAAGATTGCTTTGTCAATAACAAAAAAGGTTTCTTGAAATATCTCCAATTTATCAGTCACATAAATGGCAGTGTACTTTTGCATTTAATATGCAAAAAAAGTGCAAATAAATGAAAATCCGACCACATTTTATGTAAAAGTGCTTGAGGAAGGGCAGGGGCGTAGTTTAATTGGATTTATTGCATATTTGGTAATTTGCACTATCAGCCATTATAAGTACATATTTTATTTATGGAGGACTTGAACTAGATTTCAGACTTTTACATCTTATATTGCTCACCTTAAAAGTTGCATAATGTCTGAACAGAGTGCTGACATTTTGTTTCAGAGTCTGATAATTAGATGGGTTAAGGTAAAATCAATGTGGCACAGATTGAGTTACTCATCAATGTGCTATATACACATAAAAATACTGTCAAAGAGTACAATTTTAAATTTTTTAAATTTTTTAGCTGTAACCCAAACTTAAATCTACCTAATTTTTTAATATATTCGATCAATGCATACTATCTTTGCAAGATATATTACTGTATTCAGCGGCAGCTCACACATATTAGTCCGACCAAAATAATTCCATCATGATAAGTAGATACAACATTATTGTTCATGATAAGAGTAAAGTTGTGTATGTCATACGTTAAAGAAATCAAAAATAACGTCAAAATATCATTAGAAAGTCACTTTCCCCCCGAAATGCAAATAAAAAATATCAATATTCCTACGCTCGCTCCCTCCTCAGCCTTTTTTTTTTTACGTGTTTGATAACAGAGAATAATTAGGTCATTCTTCGATTCATATCTTTTCACCAATGAATTGATAATACTATATCAACAATTGTATTAAGTACATGTTTATAGTCCGTTAATTATCATACAATTTGTTCTTAAAGAAAAAATTAATCATTCTGTGTGTGTATTAATTATTAAATGACGGAATTTTCAATCCCTGGCCTGCTCGTGTCAGCGGACGTGTGTACACTTTGTAAACTGTAGGGTATGTGTGGCAAAACGAGAACTGCATGGGTTGGAGATTCGGGTTCGTGTTGAAGTTCAGGATACCATTATATATAGAACTTGAATAATGTAAGTAATTTCTGCGACAAATACATTAGTATATTTCAGTTATTTTCAAAACAAAAAGGTTTTCCATGTTTTCAGTTTAGAATTTTCCGACCCGGTCCTGATTTTCCTAACCCGGCCATTTTAAACACAAGTTGGTGCAGATGCAAATGTTAGAACAAACTATATAAAGTTCAACAGGGATTGTATAATTTTTATTAATCAGAATTCGTATTTATATGATCTAATTAAGAAAAGAAAAGTTTTGTCTGACACCAACTTCTCGGCAAAACAACACGTGTTTCTCCGAGCTCGCTGGATGCGTGTGACAGCTCCATTGCACGTGTGTAGACCAAGGCTAAAGTTGGTCTTGCGGGCACAGGTACATGTAGGCCTATGTGTACTGTTTGTTAGGAGACTGGGTGACCGTAATGCTATGGAATCACGAAATTTACAACAGTTCCATAATTAGACAGTGCAGTTTTTTTTTTATTAACGTCATTATAAACACTGTTAAACATATTAAATCTAACAGTCGAATATCTTTGGATATGGGGTAACCCATATCTATTCTTGTCATGTTTAAAGTTAATACACAAACTATAAGAGGACTTGATAGTTTGAAATGTTATAAGGATGTGGTTCCGTGGTAGAGATTGATAAAGAACGAAATGATGTAGAATTTCTAAAGCCATATTTGCCCAGAAATTGGACAATATACATCACGACTGGTTTAAGGATTCCGATGATCTGAGGGTCAAGGCAGCACACTGTTTTTACAGCAGTGTTTTTATTACAAGTTACAACAAAGTTTATGGCCCTGTGAACCTTTTTCTGTGGCAGGCATTAACTTTTTAAAACAAGAATTTGCGTAGTTTTTAATGAAAATAACATATTGTTTCTAATTAAAGTTGGGAATTATTAATAATGGTGATGATGGATGATTTTAATTATTGTTCAGAGTGTCACAGATGTCCACACACACAATTATAAATGTTTGGTCATATCTCTAATTTTTGCCTTTCATTTGTATTATATACCGTGAGAATCGCAAATTTTCTTGGGGTTTGATTTTCGTTGTTTTCGGGGTATGAAGAGACCCACAGATTCATGTCCACTATGAAATGTAAAATATTACATAGTCTACATAACTACTGAACAAGTCTTGAACAACTAAATCCCTATGAGCCAAGAGTTTTTCCTCAAACCACAAAAAAATTGACCCACCAGAATTATGTGATTCCCAGTTTAATGTGTTGATTGAACTTATTTTAAAAAATGAACATAAGATTTAGGTAAAAAAATTTTGATTAATCATATGAAACATTCTTGTTCCATAAAATCTTCAGTACATTGTCTGCTGTGTTTTTTCTTGTGCAATTGATGTAAAGATGAGAATTGATGAAGAATAATTTATTAACTGGCAGTCATAATTTATACTAATTAAAGGAAGACCGAAGACTTCAAACTCATAGATAATACAATAAATCACCCAATAGTATATATATTTAGATTTGATGGCAATTTTATGGTTTATAATAGGCCAGAAGGGGAAAAAAATTAAGAGGCAGTTTTATTGCATTCCCCACTAAGACTAGAATCTTCAAATTAACGGAACTCTTCTCTGATATGTTACAAGGTAATCCCACATCAAATGTCTTTTTTCAGAGATTGAAGTGTTTGTTATGAAGAAAATATGTACTTTAGAAAAAAACAGAGCTGTTTGTGTTATTTATATCATGACCCTGACCTAGTAAAAGTTCAAAGAGACTGTTATCAGTAATTTTTAGGGAAATGTTGAGTGATTTAAATCCTAAGCACGTTTCAGGCTTACTAAAGCCCACCAAGCAAATAATCTGTGATTTCATCATTATAGAGGATGAAGCACTTAAAGCAAACAAAATGAGTAAATTCATGAATATCAAGTAGCACTTTGTGTTATTCAGTGCTATCTGTTTTTCTTTTGTCAGGGGTCAAATCAAATGCTCAACTTCTTGTACTTTATGGATTCATTGCTGAATTAATCCACATACATGATATAGGGTGCACAAACTCAAACTGGGTTAATTCATGCACAAAGAAAATTGGGAAAAAAGTCTGGACTGATAACTTATTTAAACATAGGTTATCAAAGATTACTTAGTTCACCTCGAGGAATTTATCAGTTTAAGTAATGCAAATCTCACATCATATTTTCTAACAGTTAGTATTTATTCTGACAACAATATTCAAGCAAGTTCTGTTTATATAGGTCTTAAAGTTCATTGGGATTCCGAGTGATCTGTTCCAAAAACTTTAACCTGAGCACTCATTTGAAAATGTAGGTCAGATCCAGTATCCGAAGCAAATTTTGATTGTACATCCTTAGATGCATCATCCATGCAAGTTTGGTCCAAGTAGGGCTTATTGTTACTTATGAATGGACCTGCTCCAAAAAACATTAACCTGGTCAATCATCTGGAAAATGTAGGTCAGATTCAGCATCCAAAGCAAGTCTAGTAGTGTCCATCCCTAGACACATCATCCATACAAATTTGGTACTGGTCACTCGTCTGGTAAATGTAGGTCAGATCCAGCATCCAAAGCAAGTCTGGTAGTGTCCATCCCTAGATGCATCATCCATGCACGTTTGGTCTGGGTAGGACTTATACGGTAGTTACTTAGGAATGGACCTGCTCCAAAAACTTGAACCTGGTCACTCATCTGGAAAATGTAGGTCAGATCCAGCATCCGAAGCAAGTCTGTTAGTGTCCCTCCCTAGATTCCTTATGTCTGATTGTCCGTCTATTAGCTTGTACATATATTGGTCATATTTTGTCCTTTTCATAATTAAG
Organism: Saccostrea glomerata; assembly: GCA_003671525.1. Classification (NCBI taxonomy): domain Eukaryota; kingdom Metazoa; phylum Mollusca; class Bivalvia; order Ostreida; family Ostreidae; genus Saccostrea; species Saccostrea glomerata. The sequence continues at coordinate 3,069,639 of PRKT01000015.1, read as the reverse complement.
AACATAAAACCTTGTCGGTTTGTGCATTTTGCTGAAAAGATGTGTTGCAGCCAAAAATAAGTAGGGGGGGGGTCATAGTGACAACATTTTAACCCTTTTATAACTATATACGTAATCAAGTTATGTCTATTTTTATTATACACACAGTAAGGCATTATGATGGAACATCAATTTTTGTCAGCTAATGCATCTCTGAGGAAGATCAGTGTCTTGACTCAAAAGTAGGTAACTTTGACTTCCTTTTGGCAATTAGCATTCTATGGCTAAACATATAACCATGCAGATGATAAATACATGTATATGCTTTGAGGCCTATACAATTTTTTTTGTGGTTTTCTGTACATTTCCGAGAACTGCAAGTATGCTATAGTAAATTTATTCCAATGTAGTTGCAAATGACAGGGTAACAGCTTGTGGCTTTGTGTATGCATAAATATAATCTGCACTGTTATACAGTAGCCAATGGAAATATCATGCACCCTAGTGATACACTTTTTGTATTAATGTAAACAATTGATTATTTGACTGATCTTTGAGACCACATTCTGAGGAAACAGAGATGTCTGTCTGTCTAGCTGACCGTCTGTCTGAGGACATTTAAAAACATGTTTTGATGTGTTGATGATGGTTGGGGATGTTTGTGTTAAAGTCTTGAAATGTGTTGTTTGTTATTAGTTAGATATATTGACATCAATATTTATGATCCTTTTATTTTTCAGAGATGGAATTAAACAACACTGGGTTTTCTGTTTTGTAGGTTTATTAATTGTTAATAAGAAAACAAGTTGGTATTTCATGGTTTGAGGGGGTATGAGGGAGAGCATAATATTTGTGTTAATGGTGCGTTGTCACAGCTGCATGAATGTAAAATAAAATTGCTATATTAAGAGTTAAAGTACATTTATAAATCATGTGCTTATCTGTAATATAATGAGTCAGAAATAAATGTTGTCAAATAAACTTCAAATCAGTTGATCGAACACAAAATTCAGACATTAATTTACCTATAAATGGAATGAAATGTTTGCTGATTGTATCAGCTAGAAATATTTCTGAGAAATGCCTCCTAGGTCTCAAATCCTATTTACTTTTAACTGAAGAGTAACTTTTCAGGCAGAAAATGATTGAAAGTTTGTGACAGAGTCTTGTTGAAGAGAAAAACAGCTGACACAACTTTCCTGACAGTAATAATTATACAGTACGTGTACTATACAATAGCTAAAACGTCATCATTCTCCTGATTTGAGTAAAGATATGGTGATATCTCTATATGAGTGAAGAAGGTTGCATTAGATTGTGCTAGAGTGCACATGGTTTGGTCAATGACCTTTCTGTTCTTGTTTGTGGATGACAGGCCACCCCATTGGATGGCCTCAATTTTGAACTGTTGTCTTACTTATCAGTGTACAAGTAGTTAAAAAAGGACAGGTTGATAAACAAAATAGGGGGAGGTACGACGTGATGTAGAACAGTTAGCCCCCTAGGTCTTGAGACAAGGTAGACTAGTGGTGCTTCAAATATTAAAGCATTTATTCTGTTGATCTGACCAGACAAGGTTCTAGATACTAGTATATCCTTAATATTAATAATATCAGTGTGTACTATATAGGGCAAAGTGCATTTGCACTGTGATTATTTGAGATGACACGGTTTATTGTTCTTGTTTGACCCACAATGTTCTGAATTTTACTTTGATTCTTATCACGTTATTAAGGTCCCACGCACCGAGAGGGCCCTCACGATATGCTTTGACAGGTGCACAGAGAAATGTAGTGAAATATACCGATATTCAGACAATGGACTTGAACCTTAGCTATTTATTAATCTCAAGCGTCATGCCCCTCCCTATCACTGGGGAAATGTCAGGGACAGAATCAGGGTCTTAAATGTGAAGACTCGGGTCACTATCTGTTTTCCTTTCTCGGTCTAAGTCATGGGCTATTTTTATCAAAGCTCAACATTATTTCTCTCATTCTGATATTGATTGTAGATTAATTTTTTTTTCAATATAAAAAAGAATTTGTTAGGTGCATCATAATTTTTTACTCGAATATTCAATTTAGTAAAAGATTAAATTTCTGCAATTTCGAAAAACATGTCTAAACAGGAGTGGAAAAACAATTTGATAAAGCTCCCTGAATATCCCTGATGATATCATTGGTATCCATATACTGTTAGGAAGTCATTATAGATCAACATTTTTTTGAAGATGACATTTCCAGAAGAACTGTATTCCTTATATGATAATTAAACAAACTGCTAACTAAAGTATTAATACACCACATACCTACAGATCAATTTACAAAAGACATCAAATATTGAATGATTTTTCTTTTGAACCACTTTTATTTCCATGTGAATTTTGTGTTCAAATTAATTTAGTTTTATATTATTTTAATTTATTTATTATATTAGTTTCAAATGCACTTTAAGGTCTGTGACATTAATTTTTGAGACATGCTGTTTATGATGTAAATCTATAATCAAGATAAAAGATGCATATTTTTCTCATGTTTTCTGATTGAAGAAATTCATTGAAGTTCCCTGAATGTGTGATTTTCAATCAATTGACATAAATTTACCCTTGCGTTCCTGAAGTTTATGTTAGACAAACTCCTTTGAAGTGTACAGTCAATTGTCATTGCTTACAAGTCCATTTGTAACCGAAGTGTAAGGCCCATTTCAATATTACATTTTAGGACTGACCCTGTGAAGTTGTTTAAAAAAGAGCCAAGGAATTCTAGAGCGGTATTGTCAGGGTTGTCAATATCTATTATGTAGAGTCTCAATAAAGTTTAGCCCTGTTGTGTAATCTCACCTTGCAGAAAGGGCTGTAAATAAACCTCTATTGTAAAGGGACAAGGTTAAACAAGTACCTTGGCTGAAAGGTAGAAATGTGCTGGAAGGATTTAAATACCAGGATTAAGCTATTAAAGCACAATGCAATCTTTTTTAATAGGCAAATGCAGTTTTATTGAAAGAAGCAAAAGGCAAATATTTGTTTATGAGGTTTAAATTTAGGTGTACTTCTAGAGTGCTAACTGGACCAGTTTTTCCAGCGAGAGAGAATTTTAAATGTCATTTGTGCCGCTAGCAATACTATGCAAACAAAAGAAGTCGGCTTGCTTGTTGAATCAAAGGCAGAAATGATAAAAATATTTTTTCTCTCTATTGACGTAATCAGCAATGTCAAGGTGAACGGGCTTTTGCCGCCAAAAGGGCAAGCTGGCAGGAAGTGACATAGCACGATTAAAGAAAATGAATGGACAATAATTCTTCAAGGTGCACCCTTACTGAACAGAACAGTAAAGTAGTCATTGGAACTGAGGTCCTCTAGTATTGCTTGCAGTCCAAACCAGTCAAGGTGAGATTTTGGTGTCAATCATGCAGGTACTGGGTAATTCTGAAATTCCACCTGAAATAATCTGGATTTATATTGCACCTGGGCATGATGAAAAATGTTGTCACGTGCATAAGTTTGAAATGTTTGTTGTTCACCTGTCCGGTTAAGAAAAACTGGCATTTTGCAGTATTTCCAATCTGGTTGCATGACTAGTCTCTCTTTAGGTGGCCCTGAAAAGTTGTGTTCTAATTTCCTGGGATGAATTTGATATTTCGAATGACCCTGGTAAATGTGCAATCTTTAGTAAAATGATCCTTTAAGTTCTCCTTTAACAAATATTGCGCTACTCTACAGATCTTGGGTATGGAATCCAAGTTGACTGCTTTGACCCTTTTATGTTTGAAACTGTTTCACTTCAGTCCAAACCAGGTAAAAAAGAAAACAGTATCAACTCATTTCATTTAACAGGATTCAATTCTCATTGATGGTTTTATTCCACATACTCAGCAAAGCACTCATTGTCCATGTATAATGTTGTAATGAAATGTGTAGATAAATATTCAAAATGTATTTCTTACAGGAAATATGTCAGTTTTTGGCACCATTGTAGCAAATGTCATTGTATGATATAAATGTATTAGAGTTATTTGGATTTTTACTGGATAGGGTTTTTTTATACCGGGGTAGGCTTCTCTTCTGTTAGCTATTAGTGCAGCCAGCATACATATTTTTTCAATAAGGGTGGCATGCATAGCTGGTGAGAATGTTTGCTTAGAATTGCAAAGTAGGGAATAGGTCCTGAAGTCACAGGTTTGAATCCATTGTGTGACACAGAGGGCAGTCCTTTGGATGAGATTGATGAATGGTCCCCTGATGTAGGTCCTGGCACAAAAAAAGATCCCTCTCTTTTCAAAGGGTGCAAGTGCCAAGTGCATGTCTAAATTTGCAACCCTCCAAGAGATTGCATTTCAGTAAGAGTGAGGGATGTAAAATAGCAACAACAAAAAGAATTTTTGAAAGGTGACTAGTTTGTCGGAAGTTGATTTGTTCTTTGCTGTTTGTAAGCTGTGCTACTTCACTATTAACTTGATAAGTACATAGTACATGTATATACGAGATATACTCAGAGATAGATACTTAAGGTCAGACTAATGTGTGCTCTTTCCACATTCCATGGCAGTAGAAGACATACTGTAAACCAATTATTATACGCGTCATTTTTTATTCGCGACTGACCGCTATAGAACTAATCTGCGACGATTTATTTCTGCGAACAAGTGGTCACAATTATTATTTCTACAAGTATCTTTTGTTTCAAATTAAAATTTCATATCCGCCCATAAACTACGTAAAATCCTAACGTGAGTACTGTTTACACATTATTCAAGACATTCTGTGTGTTGCGTCCATTTAAAATCTTATATCCGCCTATAAATTTGGATACCATGAGTATACTTCTTACGCATTATTCACGACGCTCGAATGAAAATCGGTGGAAAATCTTGGAGACAAAAGTTGATTTAAAACACTCAATTGTAAAAGTGCCTCATACTAATTAGGTAATTGATGCTTTCTTAGATCTACATAGGCAAAGGACAATTATTGTAAATGATTTGGACAGAGCAGGACTGGGTCATAATTAGATGTAATTAACCAGGCTATCTCTAACTCGACTGTGACAATAAATGAACGATAATAACACAAGCTGAAATAATTAATGACATTTAAATAATTTTTAGACAAATAGTTTTAGATTTGCCATTCGTTTTTATATTTTTTTCTGAATGTTTGTAATTAACTTTCAACTGTTCCTAGTACACTAAAGTTTTTTCATGATTACATATTGAACCGTCGGGATCGGTATTCAAAAAAGGGCAAATAACTCTAATCATACCACATGGGAATATAATTATTGAACAACTTGTTCGCGACGATAATTATCCGCGAGCAGAGGTTGCTCGCTGAACTTGCGGATATTTATCGCACGCGTATAATACTTGGTTTACAGTAGTGTGTACAAGTTCCTGTTGCCAAGTTCAAGGTCACATTTTCAGGTGAAAAGGTCATATTGAAATCACCATCACAGATGGGGAACTACTTTTAGAATCAACCTGTTTAGTAGTTTTGTTCTTTATTACAAGGTTGTATTGAATTTTTTTTGCCACAGATGGGGGCAATGGAGTTTAGAATCACCTTGTTTTGTAATACACATTTCAAATGTCTGAAACATCATATTAACAACTGCTACATTTTAATTTTATGGCTAATGTGATCCTGCCAGGGGTTATGCAACAGAATTTGATGTCCTTGGTGGCTTTTGAACATCCTACACATGACTATTATTGCTATTTAATAGCTGTATGAATGAAAATTTTTTAAAAAAAATCCATATTTTAGTATAGACCATCTACAGCTGCAGTGAATGGCCCCATCATAACGGTTATGATTATGTCATTGTTGGAAACACGATATTTACAATTGGGAGATCATCTGTGCATTAACGGAAATAGGACATTTTTTTCATTCATTTAATGCACGTCATTATCCCCAATCAAAGGATTAAGTAGAGAAAGAGTTGTTGGATATATGAAGCATCTTGGGAGAATTTTTTTTTATGTTTAACTTTGTGATTCAAAAGTTTGATAATGAATTCATCACACCTGAGAGACTGCTGTTAAAGTACATCATTTTAATGCATTCAATATGTTTGTTGTGCTCAAAGTGGGTCTATTTATACAGATCCGGGAGAGCTGTTTATAGGTAGGTCTAACCACTGTCATTTCCTTTCATTGTACTTGTCACCAGATTTCACTGGAGCAAATTGATCTAGGTATTTCTGCATTAAAATTTCATTCTATAAGGTAAATTTTTTTAGGAATGTAATTTGTTGTCATGTTTAATTATTTATTTATGATTTACTTATGTACTAGGGCTGTATATTGAGCCAAAAATTTCGATACGATACGATACAATATTTTTTGAAGCGATATGCGATATATTGGATTCTGAAACAAGTCCATCAGAAAAGGCTTCTAGATCATTTTAATGCATACATTTCATAACAATTAAGGGTATTATTACGCATTTTAAAGTTCTTGTCTCATTGTCTTTAAAAATAACACTTCAGTTAAAATTTTTGATGACAGTAAAATCAACATGTTCAAATAAATTTCTCTTTGTATTTTGTAATAATTATAAAAACTGTGTTATTTCCTTAGAATTTATATAATTATTGAAGGTTTTAATTCAGAAAAGTAAAATATAATCCTTGGTAATTGAAATTCCCACCTTTTAAACAGAATTTGAAGAAAAAATGTCTGTCCGATACGTATTGGAAGTTACTTTTCGATACGATATTTTCCTTGAATATCGATACGTATCGATATATTGATACAGCCCTATTATGTACTCCAATTTTTTCAGTTATCTCGCACAAATCATCGTTATTTTGGAGAAATTTATGAATTGGGATACTATTTTTTTCTCATTTTTTGTCTCCTTTTTTTTAAATCTTAAATAGTGCAAAGAAAACTAGTCCTTTGATTTATGAAGTATTATATTTTAGCAAGACAAGAGGTTAATTTAACATTAAGTCTACTCCTCCTTGCTGGCATTGAGGAGGAAAAATCAAATTAAAAGGAACTGCTGCACATTCAGTTTAAAGTAGCCTGAAGATTGCATGATGAAATAAATCTTATCTTTGGTTCTACAGGTGCTTTGGTGCAGCGCCTGATGAATTGTTGACCGAATTCAAAGGAATTTGTTTTGACTCTTTCTGCTGAATGCATACAAAGAAGGAGATCAGGATCATTATAACCTGAGTGGGAACTTGATACTGGGGCTCCGATACCCTTAGCTGCACAAATACTTTGAATCCCTTATTCATGCTTCGGCTGCTAAACAGCTCGGCATTGTGGGAAGGCCTGATAGACAAGCCATGGCCTCTGAGATTTTAAGTGCAGGTGAACAAAGTTATGAATAGGCTTTTGTTGTGCAAAATAATACAAGTAAGGTTCAATGGCTCTCGACCTTGACCTTCCCCCAAATTACAAAAGTATCACAAGATATGGGGTATCCAGATTGGGCTTTGAGTCATAAACAATGATGTGTCTGTTCCAAGGATATGCCAAAAAGACTGAAATATGTACTTTGTAAGTAGTGGTATTTTTATTTGCATTCTTGCCTGAATTCCATTTATTTAGATCCTAATGGTATTTGAGATGCATTAACTGGAGTAAACTATACGTCATTGTAAAAGGTTACGAAGCATTTGGCAGAGAAAAGTGCTAGCTCTAGGGGCTTCAGAATTAGCTGAGAGACATTCTGATTATCTAAATTGGTATTTATGATTGAAGGGCCTTTTGGAAGGATTTAAATGTCTGTACAAATATCTCCAAGAATTGTGTAATAACACATTCATAAAAATAGGCGTTAAGTGCAAGAGAGTAACTGCCTTTACCTTTACATGTTATGTTATTGTCAAGAAGTGAGCAAGATATGAAAAACAATACATCTTTATCTGTGATAAACTGACGTAATATGGCAGTCTTAGTGTGGTGAAAAAAACAGACCTGGAGGCCATCAACTGTATATTAGGAGGGAATAGAGTTTTAATTAAAACAAGGATGTATCGTGAATTCATTGGTATAATGTGAATGTTGTGGGTTGGAGACGCACGTCAGCATAGTGCTAGTTGACACCTGTAATTAAACTGACTTTTAGACCGGAAAGCTCTAAATTTAATGTGCTGTTTGAAATGATTTTTTTTATTTAGGTAGGGTTAACCTTGTTTGTTTTTTAACAACAACAAAAAATTCTCTTATAGATTGGAATGGAAATAGTTTTCTTGCCGGATGAATGTGTTTTGTTCTTTGTTGGCGAGGATAATGTAATATTGTGATTCTATTTTAATCTGCTGGAAAATATGTTGAGAGGTTATTCACATAGCTTGTCATGCTGCGTTACAGTTAACTAGTGATATTGAATGCCATCTAAGCTATTAAGATAACAAATAGTTGGAGTGGCACATTTTTAATCTGGAGGTGAAGGTCATGGAATTTGAAGGTGAAGGTCGTGTATCTTTGTCTGCAGACTGACAGCTGTGATTGAGAATCATTTTGTACCACAGTTCTTGCCCTGTGTGGGAGATAGTTTATTCTTTGATGTTTCTTTGGACTTAAATTGCCTCCTAGACGCTAGGCCTGGTTAATGTAGGTACATTACAAATATAAAATTTTCTTCCTCCTTTTTTCTTTACCTTAAAATTAAGATTTTAATCTAGTACATCTTGTCTTATGAATTTATCAAAATTAGTTTATCACTAGGGACGTTTGATGAAATGAATATTTAGAATTTTATAGAGGTCTATTTTTCAGATATGAATGAAACATTAGCAAACAGTTTACAGATAACAGAAGAATTCCTGCATTATGCACATTATGTTATTTTAAGAGCGCAAGTGTCTTGTTTTTCAGCATTACAAGATGTGACTCTTTAACATATGTGAAATTTTTCTCTGTCACTTAATTTTTTTTGAATTCTTTAATGTTGTTGTCATCATAAAAACAATCCTTTTGTGTATCAGCTGTTTTCAGAGGAAAGAATCTGTGGAATTAAAGTGAAATATCTGTTGCAGAAGATGCTGTTTATGTTCTAATTTAAAACTTTTCCTCTATAAAGCCTACCATTGGCAGATATTTAGCTGGAGACAACTGTTCGTTAAGTGAATTGTACTCACTCAGAGTACAGATTGAGGCTTATAACATATCTCTTTATGAAGATACTTTGATGATAAGAACCTCGCGGGAATATTGAATGCTTTTCTGTATTGTCTTTTATGAAAAATAGAACTTGTCAATTCAAATCCTACGCCTACATTTTGCTTTCTTTTTTTTTAGTTTGAAATTGATGTGTTTTTTTAGTTTGAAATTGATGTTTTTTTTAAATATTCTGAAAATAACTATGCCCAACCGACTATACAGTTTGACATTTATTATTTAAAGTTGACATTGACCGAGATAAATTATATGTTGCATTATATTTCATTTTCATAGACATTTAAATCTGTGAATTTATTTATACAATAGTTTTTAATGTGTGTTTTCATTCTTTTCTTCCAACATTTATGTGTTTTTCTCTCTCCCAGGGCTCATTGTATAAGTGCATCAATGTACAAGTTTTATTTTCAGTACATTATTCCTGGTACTGAAAAAACACTGTTTTTTCCATAATTGTATAATTATAAAAACAAGGATAAAATTTTGCAGAAATTTTGGAATTCAGTTTTAGCATTGCTGTGAGACAAATAGCCAATCTTTAACCATTATCCAAACTTGAAACTAAGACCTATGCATACTTATGTTCACAGTCCTTAGGTCATGCTTTTGATTCATGGTCATCTCATCAAGACCTTAAGGTCATGTCAAGGTCATTAGGTCATGTTAAGTATCAAATTTTTCATCTCCATTGGAAATGTGATAAAAATTAAAGATTGTTTTTCGAATAAATTAACCAGGATTTTTTTTTTCTACTTTCAGAAGATGCTGACCTGACCAGTCTCTGAATTCTGATGGGTAACCACATGACCACGTCCAAAGAACAAGTGAGCCCTGAACAAAAGAATATGGAACCCTCTGGGGAGCCCCCGAACTCAGAGGTGGGAACGGAGTCCTCGGCCTGTATCAAGGAAAAACTGGATAATTTGATAGAAGGCTATCTGAAGTCCACAGATGCCAAATACAGTGATAAACAGGCCTCCGAAGACACATACAATAAAAAGGGAATCTTATTTGACCAAAATGTTCTAAAGACAGTGCAAAGGAAGGTCGATAATAATAATAAAGAAGTAGTTACTAATGGAACAAAGATGAGCACTAGTGAGACCATTAAAAATGGCAGTGAATGTAGTCAGGATAAATCTACTCCGTCTAAGACAGAGGCTGAGGAAACAGCCTCGTTTGAAAGTATGATTGAGCGAGCATTAAATGACTCGATGAAAAACACAGAGGAGACGTATGAAAAGACACGTATTTTGGAAATGTGTGAAGAAGATCATAAAGCTAATCCAAACAGTGATTCGGATTTCAGAAAGAGTGACAATGATAAAGTAAGTGACGACATGAGTCTTTCTAAAAAGAATGTCATGTTTCTGAAAGATCACATTGAAAGGGTTTTAGAGAAAAACTTTCCAAGTGTCGGAAGCAAAAAGGAAGACACAAACGAGGAAGGAAAACTGCCTGTAAAACCCAAACCTAAGCAGCCATTACCCGCCATAACACCAGGACTGACGCTCGAGCAGCACATGCAAAAACTCATCGACGAGCATCTGAGTAAGGAGAACTTATCTTCTGAGATTGAGTTACCAACTGGACCCAAGTCAAGTAATTCATTACAAGGTGACCTTAAGAAAATTGTGACAACCAGCAGTGTTTATGAATCTGTTGACAGTTTAAAGCACCAAACAGTAAATGCTGTTAGCAAACCCCAGCCAATTGTCCAATCACAGTCCAAGTGTCATAGTGTAGAGACAGTGGTAGATCGCATAATTAAAAAAGCTGTTAATGACAGCTTTCCTCCTCAAAAACCACAGCATCATCCTAAAGAGCAAAGATGGAAAAACTTGCGTGATGAGATTTATAGTGAATGTGATTCGGATCCTCCTAAAAAACATATGGATTACGACACTAGGGCGTTTCCAAATCATGTTGAGGAGAACAGGATAAGAAACCAGGATATAAAACATCCTCATCAACAGAAGGTGCTAAACACTGGAAAGGGGAACAATCATATGAATATGTATCACACTCCCCCCCAGTCTCAGTATTTCTATCCTCCATATGTGAAACCAAATCTACATCACCCGGTAGCTTATAAACAGGACCCTAAGTTTGACAACAAACATGAAAGTCAGTCAAAATATCTCGGATATCCGGTTAAGGGTTGTGACAAAGCTGGACGACCGGTGTCTGGTAGTGATGGTTTTCAGAGGACCCGAGTGGATGTGGGTCCTCGGTCTTCTATGGGACCTCATCACATGCATGACGTTCACATGATGCCACATATGAACTCCCATTATCCTCCCTCAGACAAATCAAAATACCCTCATCCATCTATGGTCAGATATCCAGCTAAACCAATGGAGGATATACAGTCAGGTATTCCCTCAGCCATGGCTCCAGGTCCTTCACCACCACAACGATATTGTCATCAGAATTCTCAATTCCGGATGCCACAGCTCTACCCTAACAACCCTCCCATACCCTCTCCTAGAGAATATTTCAACAGTCCCACAAGCACAAAAGACCATTTGTTAGTGCCAGCTAACATGTATGCAAATAACAGGAACACGGTCTCCAAGTCACCAGTAATGTCACGTTCATCGCCCAATCACCACCCTCCCTCCTCTCCCAGAAGCCCTCGTCAGCCTAGTCCATCCGTGTACCAGCAAACCAAGCCAGAGGTGAAGCAAGCCTGGCAAAGACAAGAGTTATCACCTGTTAGTCCAAATCATTCACGGAAAAGGGATGCTTCAGGATTGGATTTGTCTGTGAAGCAGACGTCACAGTCTGGAAGTGAGGAGCAACCCTTAGATCTCACTTGTAAGAGGCCAAGAGCCTCCCCATCATCACATTTTAATCCAGGATATCCAATGTACCCAGCTCAGATGGAAAAGCAGCATGATATATCCAAAAGTATACACATTAGTCAGTTACAAAACAGCATGGATAAATTCTGTCAACAGGCTAGCACAGATATGCCTACAGGCAGAGTACATCCCCCAGTGAAAGGTCATGAACATTTTCCACCTTCCATAATGATGAATCATCCACACTGGCCTAATGTTCCTCACCCAGGGGGTAAGCAGAATATTCCACCAGTAGTGCCCAACCCTGGCCCAGAAAGACAAGAGGTGGTGCGACCTCACCCCATCCATCAGCAGCATTTGCCTCGAATGCCTATCAGGCCACCTATGCCTCACCATCTTCCTCAGGAGGCACCAGAGTCCCCAACAGATTCCAATTCCTCAAGCATCAAGAGGTCAGGAAGTGTGTCTAGACATGAACCTATACAAAACATCATTGGTAACCACTCACCAAGTGACATTTTATATCTCATTTGTAGACTGTGTAACCAAACCTATGGAAGTCCATATGGATTTAGGAAACATTTCAGAAACCAGCATGGATTTGAACCAAGATCTGAACACACAATTGTACAAACAATATCAGGCACTAAAGCCCTTCAAGCACCTCCCATTGGACCTCATTTTGAGATGCATGGAATGAATCAGATGGGAATTCCCTCTCATTCATCACCAAACCCAAAATGTCAGAGTCCAAGGGAGTACTCCTCTCACAGTCATTCTCCTAATAACTATGAGAGGCCACCCAGTGCTATGACTCTCAGACAGAGTGCTGGATGTGTTGGCTATCCACCATCAAATCATGAAAACAGAAGACCTGAGAGCGTGCCAAGCATAACGGTAAATGAAAGTGCTGCAACTGATCCTCAGAGACCAAATCTCAAGCCTGAGGAAAAGTTGGAACAGCAACAAAAAAGTCCCAAATATTTGGAGTGCCATGAATGTGGACAAACATTTCAACTCAACGATTTTGGATCTTACAAGAGACATTGTCGAACACATGGTAACCCCAGGATAGATCCCTTCGTAGGTGGAATAAATGATAGCTCTGTCCCTCTACTTCCAGCGGATGATTTCAAAACATCTAAAACACTGACTAAAGAAGGCGAAACATTAATAGAAGTGTATGTGTGTAAATACTGTACATTCACAAGTAAGCTCAGTGCTCCTCTGGAAGATCACATTTCCCAACAACATCCAGAGAAACAGAGGAAGCTTATATGTATATTGTGTAATGGAAAGTTTCATCTTTACGAACAGTTCAAAATACATATGGAAAAAATGCACAATCTCACTGCTCCAAGTTACTCCCAGTTCAAGTGTCCCGAGACATCCATCGAAAAAGATGAGAAGATCTTCATCAAGCAGAAGAATGAAGGAGTAACTGAGGCAGAATCATTGAACATTCCCAGTGACTTGAACAAAAGTTATAAAGCTATTCCAGCATCACAGATTACCAAAATGTCTGCAGACAATGCAGTCACATCAGCCAGTCCAGATAGCAGTTGTGATCCCATCTCATCCTCACAAGCAGACAGCCAGACAAAGGGATTGGTCACAACTTCCCTCAATTCTACTACTGAGGTCAAGTCAGGTCATAAGTCCCAACCAGATGTTGTCTCCAGGCAAGTCAGCTGTGATTCAGAGTCTGATAAATCCATGGATTACACTGAAATGAAATACCTGCATAAGAAATTCAAAAGAAAAGCATTTTCATCAGAGAAAAGTGAGAGTCCGGAGAGTAAGAAAGTGAAAACATCGTCTGGTGTTGAAAGTCCCTGTTCTAACTCCTGTGCAAGTCTGGACTCGGATTCTAATTCTGTTCAAATGAAGGAAGATAGTGAAGGATCAGGCACGGATGTTTGTCAAAAATCATTGAGCAAAGGAAAGCTGGACAGCACGTCTGCTGCAGAGTCGACTCAGAGTGAGGCTCGACATCATCTCCCATTTGTGTGGGATAGAATTACTCGGAGCCAAGTAGGCAAAACTGTAAAGCCAGCAAAATAGGTCCTATAAAACACTGTCTACAAAGTCTGTGACATGCCAAAATTTTCATGGAAGAAAAAAAGGTGCTAGGTCGTGTCATTTTTTTTTCAAATTGTGCTAAGAGAGATAACTCAAGTTTTGTGTTCAGATTGCTCATGCCCAGAACCGAGTGAACACTCATCCTTAGATGATTTATAGGAAATTATATTTTTTTGTTCCATTTGTTGATCAAATGAATTTTATATGAACATTTAATGTAAACCATTTCTGTCAAGTTAGACAAGCTTGAAGCATGTGAATAGTGAACTAGTGAATAGCTTTCATTCAGAATTAGAGGTTATATATCGTATGTGAGAAATTCTTCATTCAAAGTAAAAAAATTTTTGTGATATTGGAGTCAGTACATGTTTGATGCCAATTTTTTTTTTAGAATTAACTTAGGGTTATGTCAATCCAAATTTAGACATAATGGTAACATTCACTATGAATAATTTGAAAAAAATTTCTTTCAGAATGAAGAACTCAAAAGTTTTTGGTTTTATTTAGTGGCTGAAGCCTTCTCAAAAATTAGTTACATGTATGCATGAATTTATTTTAGAGTTTTTAGGTTTTATGAATTAAAAAAATTGTACAGTTTCTCTCAATTTTTTTTTTCACATAGATATTTTAATTAGTTCAGTGTAACACCACCAGCAGAAATTGTGCTTTTGTTACAATGTTTATTAATGCAAGTTATTTTCTGTTCAAATTAAAAGGCATAAAAATGTAGTCAATATTTTTTTTAAAACTCCTTTTTCAATGTGCTAATGTAACCGTCCATTATGTTTTATCTGTTAGCTTGTTTTGCTGAGGTGTTGTCAGTTTTCACTGTAACATTTATCCAGCAATAAGATCAATTGATTGTGTCAAACACATTCATATTTCATCATTCATTAACACTTCCAGACTTTATAAATTAGTGCTTGAGAATTAGGTCTAAATGTATTATTATTGTGAAATGTATATAAAATTCTAAAGAATTTTTTTTTTCCTCCGGTATAAACCTCATCAATGTAGATTGAAAGACTGCATTTTTTGTTAAAGTTTTTTTTTTTTTTTGCCAATGCTTTATTTGTACAGTTATGTTTTATTTTATAGCTGCCATTAAATGGCAATATAATCTAAGATTCCTAAGGCATTGTTTTATGAAGAGATTGTGAACTAGTTTTGTTTGGTAGGATTGTTAGTGATAAGTATGTTCATTTCTGTTCTCAATTTTATTTTAAATGTTATGTGTTAGGCCTTGCCATTAAAACATGAGCCTTTTGATAGTTACTGCCCCTTGTTATACATTACATATTGTAGGTATATAAATAAGATTTTTAAATTTCATTACGTTAATGTCTCTTAGCATAATAGAACTGAGTGTGGATGAACCACCACTAAAAAAGTGTTCCATGTCATGTCTGCAATAGGAAAAAAAATCTGTTTTTAAAATATTAGACATTTTTTCAAATACTCTGTATGGGAAAAGTGATATTACTCTTTTTTTACATCAGGGCATGAATTATAATAAAATGGCTGATTTAATTATCAATCAACTCATTGTTTAACTTAGAGCAGCTGTGGAATTGCAGACCATTTGTGTTAGATGATCACATTAAAGCAGAATGTGACGTAAAATTGATGTACTCGATATTCGAGATCTTAAGGTTTACGTGTGAATCTAAATAGCATATTGGAATTGTAATTTCATCAGTTTCTTTTTCTGTACTATGATATGTTGTAATTTTTTTTACAGATTTGTCTAAAAATATTGGTAATTCATGAAAGCATAGTATTTGGTTCAATTTTAACAAGCATTATTACAGTTATTTTCAGTGATATGTAATGAAATATCTTCTTAGTTAATGGCTAGTCATGATAACATTTTTATAAAGGAAAGATTTTGTTAATGAGGTCTATTAAAGAGATTTTCCTTGCCAAAAGTGTAGTAAAGAATGTTACTTTATTGTAAAAATTACAAGTAAAGTATCGGAATTGATTTTGGATTTGTCTTGAATTTAACAGTCCAAGGTGTTGCAGATAGATAAAGGAAGGGTTTTCTGCTGTCGGATTTGGAGAAGGATCAGAATTAGACAGATTTGAGTCTTCGATTATTTTCAGGTCTAATTGATGAGTGGTATATGTCATATATACAGGAAGGGGTTGTTCTACTTGATATACCTCCAGCTTGAAAAGAGGGGAGGGGAGTTGATCCACAAGTACATCCATTAAGGTAGAATGCAACTCCTATACCCCCAAATAACTACTATTGAGACTTTTAAAGAATATTACACAATGCCATTACACACCTATCACTACATGTATTCATTTACATTGGACACATATTCAGGGTTTGTCAATTGTAGTAAAATATGGACACTAGCATTCTTTCTGTTATTGGAGGCACAGATTTCTTTTCAGCAACTTTTCCTATATTACTGATTGCAGTTTAATGAGACTATCACTGAATCTTTTTACATTGTGGCATCTCCTGTTTTAAATTTTTGATTGTACAGATAGTTTTGGTTTCTTGTAGCAAGACATGCTCTTTGCCAGTATTAACTGCAAAACACACTTATATGAAACATGCCTTTAATGAATTGGCGCTTACAGCAAAGTAGTTTTCATTCCTCATGAACTTACAAATTCCTTTTGAAACAAAGATGCCCCCCCTTCCCAGCATACCACAAACCATGCAAGGCACTTTCACTCCTTGTGATTTCTAAGCTGGAGGAGATTTACAAAGCTGGAGGCGCTTCTACAAAAAAAAATTACAACTGAGACCAAAACTTTAACTTTGCTTATAACTTTTCAATTAACATTAAATTGAATGATATTGATTTTAAAAGGAGTATAGAAAGGTATTTTTACAGTACATGTAGTAATTTTATACAGAATGCTGTGTAATTCATTGTGTGAAATTTTACAATCAACTTATTAAGATTTTGGTCTTAGTTTTAAGTTCTTTTTTAAAAGGAGGCTCTTACTTAAGACACCTGGAGCCAAAAAAATGTAGAATTCTTTCAAAACGCCATTGTGTACAGTTTTGGTCTGATTTTAGGAAGAGTTAATACATACTAGTAAGTAGAGTATGATCAGATACATAATTCACACACTGCAGTGGTATTGTAGTCAACAAGATGTGTTTGTGAAACACTTATGCCCCTGTATGGCAACATAAAAGCTTTCTCAAATGCAGATCAAAAATGTTAGCACCTAAAGTAAGGCCCTCTCACAAGAATTAAAAATGTGAAACATAAAACCCTAAAAACATAAAACATAGCACCACCTGTTTAAAGGTTATGACCAAGGTTAACGTTTTTAAAAGGTAGGACAAACTCCGGGGTCTAGGTCAAGGGGTCAAGGTTGTTGGTTTCTTAAGAAAGGCCTTGTCTCAAAGATTACACATGGTAAGTATGAAAGCACTGGCCTTTACCATTCATAAGTTATGGCCAAGGTTAAAGTTTGTATAAAGTAGGTCAAACGTCAAGGTCAAAGGGTTTAAGTTGTTGATAGCTAATAAGAGGTCTCGTCACAAGGATTACATATGTGAAGTGTGAAAGCTCTAGCCCTTACTGTTAAAAAGTTATGGCCAAGGTTAAGGTTTGTAAAAAGTAGGTCAAACTCCAAGGTCAAAGGGTCTAAGTTGTTGTTATCGAATGGAAGATCTTTTCACAGAGGTTACATATGTGAAGTATGAAAGCCCTAGCCCTTACCGTTCAAAAGTTATGGCCAAGGTAAAAGTTTTTAAGGAAATCTCACAGGTCAAGGTCAAAAGGTCAAAATTGTTGGTTTCAAATGAAAGGTCTTGCCACAAACAATTGCTATTTGAAATATGAAATTCCTAGTATCTACCGTTTAAAAATTAGGGCCTAGTAAAAATTTTGATTTTTTGTGTAAAAAGGGTCAAACTCCAAGGTCAAGGTCAAAAGGTCAACAACAAGATTCTCGATAACAAATGAAAGATCTTGTCACAGGGATTAAATATGTGAAGTATGAAAACCCTAGTCCTATCCATTCAAAAAATTATGGTGAAGATTGTATTTTAAAAGTAGGTCAAACTCCAAGGTCAAAGGGTCAAAGTTTTTGGTATCCAATGATACGTCTTTTCACAAGGATTACATATGTGAAGTATGAAAGCCATTCAAAAGTTATGGCCAAGGTTCAAGTTTTTTCATAAGTATGGAAATCTCCAGGTCAAAAGGTCAAAGTTGCTCGGACTCAATGAAAGATCTTTTCACAAAGAATACACATATGAAGTATAAAAGTCCTGGTATCTACTGTTCAAAAGATATGGCTAAAGTAAAAGTTTAGAATTTTTGTATAAAAGTGGGTCAAACTCCAAGGTCAAGATCAAAAGGACAAATTTGGTGGTACCCAAAGAAAGGTCTTGTCATAAGGAATGTACATGTGAAATATGAAAGTCATAGCTCCACTTAATCAAAAGTTTTGAGCAAGGTTAAAGTTTTTGCGGACAAACAGACAGACAGACAGACACGACAAAAAACTATATACTTCCCGAAACTTCGTTTACGGGGCATAACAAGATGTGTTTGTGAAACACCGATTATGACATCGATTGCATGTCAAACTCAAGGTCAAAATTGTTAGTATCAAGAGGAAGGTCTTTTCACAAGGAATACACCTATATGAAATATGAAAGCTCTAGTATTAACTTGTTCAAAAGTTATGGCCATTGTTGAAGTTTTTTACAAAGTGGGTGAAATTCTTAGGTTAAGGTCTAAAGGTCATATTTATACAAATTGAAAGGCCACAATATGTACACATGTTATAAAGTATGAGAGCCCTAGCAAAAACTGTTTAAAGTTATGGCCAGGGTTAAAGTTTGATATTTTTTGTAAAAGTGAATCAAACTCCAGTTGGTCAAGAGGTTAAATTTGGTGGTACACAAAAAAAGGTCTTGCGTCACAAGGTATACACCTGTGAAATATGAAAACGTAGCCAAACCCATGCAGTCAAAAGGTATGGGCAAGGTTAAAGTTTTTGCGGACAAACAACAGACAGAAAGATAGACAGAAAGATCGACAGGGTAAAACAATATATTCATGAAGTGTTGATAACGAAGGCATAATAAAGATTGTTGCTACCTTAATTAAAAAAGGATTAGTGAAAAACATTATATCCCTCTTACTACACAGAGACAAAGAATCATTATTATGCCCCCGTAAACGAAGTTTCGGGGGTATATAGTTTTTGTCATGTCTCTCTGTTAGTCTGTCTACATGTAAAGTTGTCTAGCTGTCTGTTCGTCCGAAAAAACTTGAACATTGCCCATAACTTTTGATTTAGTGGAGCTTATGACATTCATATTTCACATGTGTATTCCTTGTGACAAGACCTTTTTTGGGGGTACCACCAAATTTGACCTTTTGACTTTGATATTGGAGTTTGACCCACTTTTACACAAAATTTTTGAAATTTTACTTTGGCCATATCTTTTGAACAGTAGATACCAGGACACTTATACTTTAAACATGTATTCTTCGTGGAAAGACTTTTCATTGGATACCAACAACTTTGACCTCTTGACCTTGGAGATGTCCGTACTTATGAAAAAACTTTAACCTTGGCCATGACTTTTGAATGATAAGAGCTAGGGCTTTCATACTTCATATGTAATCCTTGTGAAAATACCCTTTATTGGCTACCAAGAAACTTGACCCTTTGACCTTGACCTTGGAGTTTGACTTACTTTAAAAATACAACCTTGACCATAATTTTTGAAGGGTTAGGACTAGGGCTTTCAGACTTCTTACATATAATCCTTTTGATATGAACTCTCATTCGATTTCAAGAACCTTGACCCTTTGACCTTGACCTTGGAGTTTTACCAACTTTTACACAAAAATTCCAAACTTTTACTTTGGCCTTAATTTTTAAACAGTAGATACTGGGATTTTCATATTTCAAATATCAATTCTTTCTGGCAAGACTTTTCATTTGAAACCACAGTTTTGACATTTTGACTTTGACCTTGGAGGTTTCCGTACTTACGAAAAACCTTTAACCTTGGTCATTACTTTTGAACAGTAATGGCTAGGGCAGTAGATACCAGGACTTTTCTACTTAATATATGTATTCTTTGTGAAAAATTAAGTCTAAAAAACCTTTTGACCTTTTGACCTTGACATTGGAGATTGATTTCTGTACTTATAAAAAACCTTCAACCTTGGTCATAACTTTTGAACAGTAAGGGCTAGGGCTTTCATACTTCAAGTATGTAATTCTTATGAGAAAACCTTTCATTGGATATCTACAACATTGAACCTTTTACCTTGACCTTGGAGTTTGACCTACATTTTACAAACTTTAACCTTGGCTAAACTTTTGAACAGTAGGGGTTAGAGCTTTCATATTTCACTATGTTATCTTTGTGACAAGACCTTTCATTGAATATCAAGAACATTGACCCTTTGACCTTGACCTTGGAGTTTGACATTCTTTTTACACACTTTAACCTTGGCCATAACTTTTGAATGGTAAGGGCCAGTGCTTTCATACTTCCCATGTGTAATCCTTGAGACAAGGCCTTTCTTAAGAAACCAACAACCTTGACCCCGGAGTTTGTACTACCTTTAAAATGTTAACCTTGGTCATAACCCTTGAACAGGTGGTAATTGGGTTTTATATTTCACATTTGTATTTCTTGTGAAAAGGCCTTACGTACTTTAGGTACCAACATATTTGATCTGCATTTGAGAAAGCTTAACCTTCGCTATGTTGCCATACGGGGGCATCAGTGTTTCACAAACACATCTTGTCTTATTTGACACAACGCCATAGTCATATATTCAAACCAGTAGAGCCACAGTCTCGTTAGGGACTTCTGTTTTTTATGCCCCCCGATTGAAAAGTGGAGGTTAGATAGTGATCGGGATGTCCGTCCGTCTGTTTCACAACTACTCGTATACCAGAGAATGAAATTTAATGAGGCTTTCGCAGATTCCTTCTCAGACAGTACCATTGTGCACCCCCATCACAGGTGCTTGTGGACAGCCCCCCCCCTCGAATATACACCCTAGGTTCAAAGATAATTTTTGTTCATCTTCTTTCATAAATTTATCTTCTAGTAAACATTCACATTGTATTCCATATAAAAGATCTTACACTTATGTGTCGGATCAAAAATGAAAGAGGGTGTTGCAGAGGACTATGTTTACGGCGGATATTTTCCTGCTTCATACACCAAAACACTTTCGTCGTTTTGCACCAAAAGGGTTAGAACAACAAAAAGCACAATGGCTAAAGCAGCATTTTGAAAGATGTGCTGTAGACATCGTGCAAAAATATTTTTCATGAAATAAAACTGCGTCCCATAATCACACTGTTGGTGCTACATCCAAGACATTTCATTTGTTTTCAATCAAATCTTGGCTACTAACTAAGAGACAAGATTTATTCAAAACTGCAATAACTACAGTATGAAAAAAATAAATTATTTAAACAATACAGTAACTTTATTTTCCAAGACAAAACTAAATAAAGTATTAGTTTTAAGTCACAGCATATCAAGGAAAACAATTTAATCCTGCATTTCTAATATATAGTTATTACTTAATTTACTTCTTGATATTCTCTCTCTTTCAAAATATATATAATTTCATTGCACTACTACCGGTATTACATATGGAAAAAAATGAGAAAAAAGATATGCAAACATGATCCACTCCTGGATTCGAACGCATTTTCTGGTAAAAGTACTAGTTGGAAACTCACCAGCATATTCACTAGACCATTCCGGACACGATGGTTTTCTAGTGTTATTTAATGTACACATTTTGCATTTCGTTTGGAGAATAATTTTTATTCAATTTTTGCGTTTTTCAAAAATGTGCCTCTTTGAAACAAAAATCGGAAATGGCAGTTTTGGAGAAAATTCTTGCCTCTTTGTGAATGTATCAAAATTATTTTGTTTCAAGGAGGCACTTTTTCAGAACAATGGGGATTCCTTATTTTAAAAA
The DNA here is from genome assembly GCA_003671525.1 of Saccostrea glomerata. Taxonomy (NCBI): domain Eukaryota; kingdom Metazoa; phylum Mollusca; class Bivalvia; order Ostreida; family Ostreidae; genus Saccostrea; species Saccostrea glomerata. The sequence goes on along the minus strand of PRKT01000015.1, from coordinate 3,047,663 downwards.
AAGAAAAATCTGATACATTTTGCCGTGAGACTAATTTTCACATCATTTAATGGCAAATTGGAAGTCAATACGCAGCTTCCAAATATTGTTTCTCGTCGTGCTTTATATATTGGGGGGGGGGGCTAAACCTACGAAGCAATGTTCAAAGTCTATACTAAGTATATATTTGGAATAAAAGTGAATATACATGTACGTGTATTTGAAATCAGAAAAATGCTCAAAAGTTATGGCCAAGGTTAAGAGTTTTTTTTAAGTGGGTCAAACTAGGGTCAAGGTCTAAAGTTCAAAATTATTTTTACGCACTGAAAAGTCTTGTCACAATGTATATACACGCGTGAAATATGAAAAACATTACATTAACTGTTCAAAAAAATTATTACCATAGTAACGGTTTCTTAATTTTTGCGTCAAATTCTAAGATCAAGGTCAACAGGTCAAAATTCTTAGCACCCAAAAGAAAGGTCTTGTCACAAGGAATAAATAAAGGTATGGGCAAGGTTAAAGTGTAGTAGTTTATAGTACGGACAAATAGTTACAAAGACGGACGGACATGGCAAAAACCACATACCCCCAAATTTTAGATTATAGACACAATAGTTATGTTTTCTACTGCTGCACGGCAAAAATTTTACCGCTGCTGCACGGCAAAAATTTTACCGACGTCGATCGCAATTATATTACTTTCTGGAACTCATTTTCATTTCATCTACAGATATTTTAACTCTCGTATGCTTCATTTTGATAATTTTTACTTCCATTTATTTTTTGCTATAAATCATCTTGTAGTTTTATAAATATTTGAGTTTGAACTTTTTCAATAAAATGTCATCTCTCAATTCATACCTTTTTTTGCGTAATCTTATTATCTAAAGATTCAAAATGCCGAAGAAAGTGTAAATTTGACGTCAATACATTCTTGCCACAGAACGAGACCTTCTACACTATATTTATGTTAATATTTTAGAGTACATCGTCGGAAAAGCGTATGCGAAATTGGCCGTGGGTTTCCAACGATGTTAAGTCAATAGAGTATTGTTATGAATTAATTTCAAGACAAAAGTCGAAAATAGACAGAGGTATATATCAAATTTTGTTGAAAATTATTTTAAGCAGTCTTGACTGAACCCTTGTATATGGTGTTATTGTTTTTTATTACCCCCCCCCCCCCCTGTAATCGAAAAATTGTCCTATCCGCACGTTTCTGTTGTTGTCGGTTTATCTGTTTGTCCACAAAAACTATAACCTTGTCAATAACTTTTGATAGTCTTCTCTTCACAGGCGATAAACTAGGTTCATATGAATTATCTGTTGGATTGCAGAAAATTCAAATCAAGCAAGTTTATTGCTTGTTGGGGTTGGGTCCGTATAATACTTAAAAATTCAAATTTCTAAAATTATTTTGAGCTTTAGAATGTTAACAAATTAGTTTAAATATATAAATTTCAAAAAACTCAAACTGATTTGGTATATTGAAATTTAATATTTTAGTTCAAAAATCCCTAAAATTTCAAATTTCCAAACAGGTTCTAAAATTTGAATATTTCAGATTTTTACCTTAAAAAAAATCAAAATTCAAATTTCCCAAAACGATTTTTGTAATCTTAACGTTTGAGTTTTTAGTCTACGGATTGTTCAGAAAGTTTTCACTTGACAATCTATAGTTCAGTAATATTTTTATTCTTTTGATTATTAGAAATTAGCTTCAACTTCTAAAATCCAACTTTGAAACGTTTTAGATTTTTAGAAATTTGGAAGTTTGATTCAAATATTCTAATTTCAAATAACCTAAACAGTTTGAGTTTTAGAATTTTACGCCAACAATCCAAAATACCAAATTTCCAAACCTTATAGAATTCTGAATATCAGTTCAATATTCTAAGTATTTTAAAGGTCTTTTGCTTAACCAACAAGTTTTTTTGTAAAAGTTTCAAAATTCAAACGAGGTTTTGAATTTGATATTTTGGATATTTGAAGTAAATATCTAAAAACTCCAAGTGTTTTGGTTATTTGAAATTTGAATGTTTGAGTCAAAATTCTAAATAAAAAAAAATCTAAAACGTTGTGAAAGTTGAAATTTAGAAGTTTGAAGTAAATTTTGAAATACATGTATCAAAAGTCGTAAAACTGCACTGAACTTAAGATTGTTAAGCGTAAACTTTTTAAATAAACGGAAAATTAAAAACTCAAAAGTTTAAAATACAAAATTTGTTTGGAAATTTGTAAATTTAGATTTTTGAACTAAAATATTAAACTTCAATATACTAAATCAGTTTGAGTTTTTGAAAGTTAGAAATTTGAACTTATATATTAACATTCTAAAACTCTAAATAATTTTAGAAATTTGAACTTTAAGTGTTACAACTTACACGGAGCTCTTAGCGTTCAAAAGTTATAGCCAAGGTTAAAGTTTTTTCATAAGTACGGAAATCTTCAAGGTCACAAATCAAGGTAATTGATATCCAATGAAAGGTCTTACCACAAATAATGCATATGTGAAGTATGGAAGCCATAGCCCTAACCCTTCAAAAGTTAAAATTCTAAAAAGTAGGTCGAACTACAAGGTCAAGGACAAAAGGTCAAAGTTTTTTATATCAAATGAAAGGTATTGTCGCAAGAATTAAATATGGAAAGTATGAGAGCACTAGCCCTAACCCTTTTAAAGTTATGGTCAATGTTTGCTTTTTAAAAGTAAGTCAAACTCCAAGGTCAAGGTCAAAGTTCTTATTCTCCCATAAATTCTCCCATTATCTAACAAGGATTACATATATGAAGTATGAAAGCACTAGCCCTTACCGTTCAAAAGTAATGGCCACGACAAAAGCTATTTCCCCCGAAACTTCGTTAACGGGGGCATAAAAGTCCAAACCTTAACCTTGGCGCACAGGCACCTGACGTTACCTATATATTTGTTTGTTCGCCGCTTTTGCGAAAGCTAGGGGACATTAAATTTTATTCGTCTGTTCGTTTGTCAGTTTGTCCGTCCATCACAAAAACTTTAATCTTGGTCATATCTTTTGATTGAGGAGATAGGGCTTTCACATTACACATGTATATTACCTGTAACAAGACCTTTAAAAATACACTTTGATTTTTGACCCTGTGACCTTGAAGTTTACCATACTTTTAAAAAATTAAACATTACTTAAAATTAGCCATAACGTTTGAATGAGAAGAGATAGGACTTTCATATTAAACATGTATATTATCTGTGACAAGACTTTTCTATATAAACTATGATTTTTTTTTTTACATCTTGACCTTGACGTTGAAGTTTGACCTACTTTTCAAAACCTTCGTCATAACTTTTGAATGAGAAGAGAAAGGGCTTTCATTTTAAACCTGTATACTGCCCGTGACAATACCTTTGTAAACACACTATGATATTTTACCCCGTGATCTTGACCTGTTTGACAAACTTTTCGAAAATTTTAATTTTTCCTTATAACTTTTGATTGAGAAGAGATAGGGCTTTCATATTTGACAAGTGCATCACCTGTTGAAAATATTCCCGAGCATGCTGTTATTTCTGACCCCTTAACCTCGATTTTCACTATTGACCTAATTTTCCAACAAAAAAATCAACTTCAAATCAGCTGAAAGACATATGAGAGGGCGTTCGTATTTGACACAATATGCCATAAAATAATGAAATCTCACCCACAAAGACACCGAAAATGGGGGAACATAATTCTTTAAATTTGCTTGTTAAAATGTTTACTTTCAATCTATTGTCGGAAAAAATGGCATTCCATAATTGTCGGAAAAAAATATATGTTATGAGAAATTTTGTATCCTATGAAAATATCAAAGTTCTCGAAAATTTAACTTGATGAAAGAGATAATTTTAAAATGAGTTCTGTTGAATATGTTCAAAGAAGGATAACTCTTGTGGCCTTATTTAATAATTTAGCTAACATTATAAATTGCTGTATATGTTCATACTGATACATCAATTAATTATTTAAGAATTAATTTATTAAAATCCTACATGAAAAAATACAGATTAAATTGAGAAAATTTGGAAATTATTCTATTAAACATCCATGATGATTTCAAGAGAAATAGTTAATGATAACAGGTGCGTCATACCATTCGCTTTAACATATTTGTATTTCATTCTCTATATCTTACATTGATTTTATTTATTTTTACTAAAATAAATGCAATTTTTATTGCCAGAGTGTTTTGAAATAGGTTTTTTGTTTTCGCGCGCTTTTATTAAACCGACTTCCGGAATTCTCCTGTTGCTAAAATTACGTCACTTAGAGGATTTCACCGCCATCTTTAAAATAGTTCAGGAGGTCGCAGAACACCTGAATATGGTAAAGTGACTGTCTGGCGCCCAAATAGAAAAGTAGCAGTGTTTGAATCCCCCAAATGTAAGTAAGGCGATAATTTATCACCTGTTTTGTCGAGGGTTAACGTTGTTTGTCAGGATTTTAGAAATTGACCCGAGACAAACACGCTCGGGGTCAAGGCACGAGAAAAATTCTTTAGTGTTTAGTAGGACAGACAAAAGTTTGTTTTCTCTCATTTTTATTTAATGAATTTAATGTTTAATTTTCTCTGATGTATATTTACTTTAATAATGAATTAATCACCTTGTTGTTTTAAAAGAGTGTAGCCTTTTCAATGTTTTATTACATTTCCATGATTTTGAGTTTGACAGTTATGCATAAAGGGCTGTAACTCCAATTTTGACTGTGCTTTTTTTTGAGTTGTAAACTAACTGCCAAGTTCACAGCGTATAATATAAAAACAAGAAACAAACAAATATTCATTTTCACTGTTGGCTATTAAGCTTATCATAACATAAGTTACAGTTTATAAACTGAATGTTAACATTAATTATGATTTTTTGCATACAAGTGAATGAAAATCTTCTCTGCGAAACGACAAATCTTTTTTATTATTATTCTCTCTTCAAAGGTTTTGTTGTCTCCGGGGGAGGGGGGGGGGTCTTTTTAAAGATTAAAAGCAGAAAATAGTCATTTTATTACCTACAATGTATTTCAAATATGAAAACAAATAAAGAAAATAAACAGTGTACTTTATCAACCGCATATATTGAATATAACATAGATAAAACATATTGGTCAATTTATTCAATTCAATTTTACCAGGGTGACCCCCTTGGAAAAAAATGTCCTGGATCGGTGCTTTTTTTTCACTTTTTTGTGAAAATTCATATAAATATCAATACAAATATAAAATTTATTCAAATATGTGTGGCAGCTGGCAGTAGGCAGCTGACAGTTGGCAGTAAGCAGTCAGCAGTTGGCAGTAAGCAGTTGACTGTCGTATATGGCATTCCATATATTCTATAGTTCAAAATTTCCTCAAATTAAAGATGTATATCTCTGTGTGCTATAATGTTTCACATGCGTAGATCGGGAGGGGGGGCATTTAGAATTTGTACAGTCATGGGTTAAATAAACTAAACGAACTACAGGTATAACTGACCTTGGACACTCCTCTTAGAAAACGCCGATCAAACATTTATTCTTTCTTCAAAGGTTTTTTTGTCTCCGTGAAGGGGGGTGGGGTGGGGGCTTCTTTAAAGATTAAAAGCAGAAAATAGTCATTTTATTACTTATTTCAAATATAAGAAAACAAATAAAAAAAATAAACAAATGATGTACTTTATCAAGCGCATATACTGTATTGAATATTACATAAGATAAAACATATTGGTCATTTATTCAATTTAATTTTACCAGGGTGACCCCCTTGGAAAAAAAATGTCCTGGCTCCGCGTCTTTTTTTCCTTTTTTGTGAAAATTCATATAAATATCAATATAAATATAAAATTTAATCAAATATGTGTGACAGTTAGCAGTAAGCAGCTGACAGTTGACAGTAAGCAGTTGGCTGTCGTATATGGCATTCCATAATTGTCGGAAAAAAATATATGTTATGAGAAATTTTGTATCCTATGAAAATATCAAAGTTCTCGAAAATTTAACTTGATGAAAGAGATAATTTTAAAATGAGTTCTGTTGAATATGTTCAAAGAAGGATAACTCTTGTGGCCTTATTTAATAATTTAGCTAACATTATAAATTGCTGTATATGTTCATACTGATACATCAATTAATTATTTAAGAATTAATTTATTAAAATCCTACATGAAAAAATACAGATTAAATTGAGAAAATTTGGAAATTATTCTATTAAACATCCATGATGATTTCAAGAGAAATAGTTAATGATAACAGGTGCGTCATACCATTCGCTTTAACATATTTGTATTTCATTCTCTATATCTTACATTGATTTTATTTATTTTTACTAAAATAAATGCAATTTTTATTGCCAGAGTGTTTTGAAATAGGTTTTTTGTTTTCGCGCGCTTTTATTAAACCGACTTCCGGAATTCTCCTGTTGCTAAAATTACGTCACTTAGAGGATTTCACCGCCATCTTTAAAATAGTTCAGGAGGTCGCAGAACACCTGAATATGGTAAAGTGACTGTCTGGCGCCCAAATAGAAAAGTAGCAGTGTTTGAATCCCCCAAATGTAAGTAAGGCGATAATTTATCACCTGTTTTGTCGAGGGTTAACGTTGTTTGTCAGGATTTTAGAAATTGACCCGAGACAAACACGCTCGGGGTCAAGGCACGAGAAAAATTCTTTAGAGTTTAGTAGGACAGACAAAAGTTTGTTTTCTCTCATTTTTATTTAATGAATTTAATGTTTAATTTTCTCTGATGTATATTTACTTTAATAATGAATTAATCACCTTGTTGTTTTAAAAGAGTGTAGCCTTTTCAATGTTTTATTACATTTCCATGATTTTGAGTTTGACAGTTATGCATAAAGGGCTGTAACTCCAATTTTGACTGTGCTTTTTTTTGAGTTGTAAACTAACTGCCAAGTTCACAGCGTATAATATAAAAACAAGAAACAAACAAATATTCATTTTCACTGTTGGCTATTAAGCTTATCATAACATAAGTTACAGTTTATAAACTGAATGTTAACATTAATTATGATTTTTTGCATACAAGTGAATGAAAATCTACGGCATTCAAAACACCATAACATAGAAAGCGGGTCAAAAGGTTTAAGTATGCATTCTATTTTTGCGTCACAATCTTAAAACACAAAGGATGTGCAACGTACGTCATAAGCGTTAGTGAAAAATCAAACACCACGCTCACATTGAAGCTGTTACTTTGGCTCCTCTGTTTACATGAAGGATAATACATGTGTTATTAGAATAAAAACCAAATTTGCAGTCTGAGAGTTAAATATTTAAATATAAGCAATCCAATGAATCATCATTTTTTAAAAAGATATGGTTCCATTACTGCAACGTTGTTTGAAAACAAATTTTCGTAACACTCTAACTCGTGTAACTCAATTTGTTTGCACACGCCATTACAGTTATGAGACTATATCTTTTTAAAAAATAATGATTCATTGCTTGAATATAGAATTCAGGTCAAATGCATTTGTGATTTTGTATACCATATCTGAATCCTTCTGCTGCAACTAAAACTCAAAGTTAAGTTGGTCATAAAATTTTGAAATAAAAACTTGGTGGAACAAAGTTCAGTAGATGCAGTCAAAGAATTGTGTATCTCTTGTTTTACTGGTTTACAGAAGAGTGAGTGTGCATCTTTCCATGTGTAATCTTTGAGACAAGGCCTTTCTTAAGAAACCAACAACCTTGACCCCGGAGTTTGTACTACCTTTAAAATGTTAACCTTGGTCATAACCCTTGAACAGGTGGTAATTGGGTTTTATATTTCACATTTGTATTTCTTGTGAAAAGGCCTTACGTACTTTAGGTACCAACATATTTGATCTGCATTTGAGAAAGCTTAACCTTCGCTATGTTGCCATACGGGGGCATCAGTGTTTCACAAACACATCTTGTCTTATTTGACACAACGCCATAGTCATATATTCAAACCAGTAGAGCCACAGTCTCGTTAGGGACTTCTGTTTTTTATGCCCCCCGATTGAAAAGTGGAGGTTAGATAGTGATCGGGATGTCCGTCCGTCTGTTTCACAACTACTCGTATACCAGTGAATGAAATTTAATGAGGCTTTCGCAGATTCCTTCTCAGACAGTACCATTGTGCACCCCCATCACAGGTGCTTGTGGACAGCCCCCCCCCTCGAATATACACCCTAGGTTCAAAGATAATTTTTGTTCATCTTCTTTCATAAATTTATCTTCTAGTAAACATTCACATTGTATTCCATATAAAAGATCTTACACTTATGTGTCGGATCAAAAATGAAAGAGGGTGTTGCAGAGGACTATGTTTACGGCGGATATTTTCCTGCTTCATACACCAAAACACTTTCGTCGTTTTGCACCAAAAGGGTTAGAACAACAAAAAGCACAATGGCTAAAGCAGCATTTTGAAAGATGTGCTGTAGACATCGTGCAAAAATATTTTTCATGAAATAAAACTGCGTCCCATAATCACACTGTTGGTGCTACATCCAAGACATTTCATTTGTTTTCAATCAAATCTTGGCTACTAACTAAGAGACAAGATTTATTCAAAACTGCAATAACTACAGTATGAAAAAAATAAATTATTTAAACAATACAGTAACTTTATTTTCCAAGACAAAACTAAATAAAGTATTAGTTTTAAGTCACAGCATATCAAGGAAAACAATTTAATCCTGCATTTCTAATATATAGTTATTACTTAATTTACTTCTTGATATTCTCTCTCTTTCAAAATATATATAATTTCATTGCACTACTACCGGTATTACATATGGAAAAAAAATGAGAAAAAAGATATGCAAAAATGATCCACTCCTGGATTCGAACGCATTTTCTGGTAAAAGTACTAGTTGGAAACTCACCAGCATATCCACTAGACCATTCCGGACACGATGGTTTTCTAGTGTTATTTAATGTACACATTTTGCATTTCGTTTGGAGAATAATTTTTATTCAATTTTTGCGTTTTTCAAAAATGTGCCTCTTTGAAACAAAAATCGGAAATGGCAGTTTTGGAGAAAATTCTTGCCTCTTTGTGAATGTATCAAAATTATTTTGTTTCAAGGAGGCACTTTTTCAGAACAATGGGGATTCCTTATTTTAAAAAAAGAAAAATCTGATACATTTTGCCGTGAGACTAATTTTCACATCATTTAATGGCAAATTGGAAGTCAATACGCAGCTTCCTAATATTGTTTCTCGTCGTGCTTTATATATTGTTGCATTTGAAAAAAAAATAGTATGAGTTTCTGCAACATAAAAATTCTTACTTTAATCTGCTACTAGATCTGATATCTTTAAGTGGGCAAAATTTCACAAGTAATTTCCCAACAAGAATAAAAAATGTTGATGTAGAAAAAGCTGACAATTATAGCTTTAAGGTCCCCTATTCAGTGGCCGGCCATGAATAATGTGGGGACTTTTTGAAATCCTATCCATTCATTGAGTGAGGCATGCATACAGAGACGGTTTTCTAGACCTGTTGATTTGGTGAAAATCTATGCTGGGTAGCTTTACTGTAGTATTGTTCCTGTTGGTAGGAGAAGGGATTCGTAAAAAGAAAGGGAAGAAAAGAATTCACTTTCCTTTGTACCCAAGTTTTGTGGAGATACTTATTGCCAAACCCTCTCAAAGGATTGGCAATTCATTTTAAAACATTTTTCATTATCCTGAATGTTTTCAATTTGGGTGAAAAAAGGTATTAAAATTACAGTAAAACTCAAACTGTTGGCATCAAAACTTTTAGCTAACATTTTATTTGCAATTCAAGTTGATCATTTACTTTGGAAATTAAGTTTGCAAGTGCAAAGAGTTTGAAATCCAAGTTTACCATTTACTTTGTTAATTAAGTTTGAAAATGTACCAAATTGTAATCATTTTCAGCAATAGGAAATCTGAGCTGTATTTGTACAAAGTATTACAAGTGTAGGTCATGTGCGGTATTGGCAATATCCCCCATACAATGACTGAAATCCAGCTATTATTATCACAGGGTTTATTTTTCTATGGGACTTTGTCAGGGTTTAGAAAAATCTACCTGGTCCAAGGCACAGGAAATGAATCATTCATCCAGATTTAGATGTCCTAGATAGAAAAATTTGGCCACTGTAACATGAATGTGTGTTTATCAGGCCTTATTCTCTGCCCAGAGTAAGCAGTCTGATATATTACCGATAGGCTGCATACTTAATATTCATGTGGGAGTTTTTATCACTCACAAATCAAAAACAGGGGATTTTTTAAAAAAGTACTCTTATGATAGTTAAATTGAAACATTGATAAAATTCAAATAGAACATGTTTCTCAAATCAGTTACATAAAATAATGACTGTGACAGGTTATTAATCAAAAAGATATTTGAAGCAAGCTTGAAATTAAAGAAAAGTACAGATACATTTTCTTAAAATAAAAAAAATGAGAACCAAAAAAAGTAATGACAATTTGACAGGTCCTGTGTCATCATGTTGCATGTTTTGCCTGATGCTGTAGCATTGATCCTGGACAAGGTGTGTGTGTGTGTGTTAGAGAGAAAACGGTGTATATCATAACTATCTGTAGCCAAATCAACTGATGGCTGTCATGTTGACTATAGAAGTAAGAAAGGGTGGTCAAATGAGGGAGATCGCAATCCATTATTTATATACACGCAATTATGTCACCAAATATGATTTAAAGCCCCCTAGTAAATCCCTAGACTTTGTTATCTTTGTCAGGTCTAAATGCTTGACTGGCACAAAACACAACCCTGTCGATCAAACTAGTTGACATGATGTTGATCGAGACATGCTAGTGTATTGTTTTTCTGTTTGTGTGGTCTCGGTGCTTTTGCAGACTTTCCCGCCCATTTCTAATACCCCTCAACGGAGACGAATTCACCCGTAACATTTAATCAGACAAGTTCTCCTCCTTGAATTGATGGAATTCCTAAACAAGTGGCTGTTTGGTCGGTAGAAGGCGGGGAAGATTAAAGTGCCTGCTTGTGTTGGCCACTCCGTCATTAGGCCATGTTTGTACTGGAAACATTCAACAGCCCCCCTAAATGGATTCATTAAATGGGACCCATAAAAAAAAGACCAAGAACAAGTGTTCTTTTTATAAAAATTATTATCCTTTAGTTCGAGCACTTCATCAATTCTAGGTTAAAGCATTACCAGTAAATTTATATGGGGAGAAGAGTTTATCTAATCTGATAGAACACAGTGACTATACTTTGTGTTGGCCGTAATTTCATGCTGTAAATTATTCTACTACAGTACCTGTAGTGCTTGAAGGAGACACACATCTGAAAGTTTGTCTGGCCTTCTTGAGAGGTACAGAAAAATACCAAATGTTATTTGTTCTCACTGTGCCAAAACTCGTATATCAATATACAATTTCAAACTCGACAGGTTAATGTCGTAGGATTTAAGCAGAGGTCAGGCAGAAAATTTACCTGAATGTGTACCTGGAATACAGTATTGTTCCCATCCATACCTGTCACTCTGTGACTTGTAGGGCGGAGAAGGTTTGTGACCCTGATTTTTAAGGGTCGCTACACCTAGATTCTTTTTTGGGCAGTTTTAAATGGAAGCCAGAGGGAGTAGAACTCTGTACCGCGTGTTAGATTTCATAAATAAGAACCCGGAGCTGTTTCGCTGATTTGTGTAGTGCTCTGGTAAAAAAAGCATTCTCATTGATAATGGAGCATACCTACTTCTAACCAATGTCTACAGGAAATAGCACACTGAATATAAAAATGTGTGGCTTTAATGGTTTCTGGTTTTTTGTTGCTATTAGGTGAATGATTCCTGCACGTGATTTTTTTTTATTTTTTCTGGGGCCGAGTGCAGATAACTGGAGATCTTTTTTCTTGTGACTTTAAGTGTAGAAAACTAGTGGTGTACATGTAGATGTATTTGTACCGGGATTCCAGTGTGTAGAGTTTTTATTACCCACAGCTCCACTGATAGCATCATTTCTTATACTTGAAAGAAGGTTAATTAGAGAAACGTTTATAGAATGTCATTTCTTCTACTTTCTGAGGAAAGACTTGGTAAGTGTTGCCTTTTTTTCAGTATTATTTCTCTCTTCGAAATGCTCAACAACAAATGTTGTAAAAAATTATATCGCTGTTTATTACCTCGATTTTAGATTTTGCTTGTATCATCGTGTTATCTTCTGTTGTGAGTGTAGAAAAAGAGTGTTTCGTGGAATTTTGATGTCTGCTTTTGAATTCATTAAAGCACACTATTAAAAAAAAAATGTATGCCTGAATTTAATGAATGTGAATTTGCATAAGGTGACAGGCATTCTGTTGGTTGTGTTATGATTAATATGGTGTTCTTTTGTTAAGAAGCTCGACTGTGTATTTCGAGGAGCGTTTAACTCAGGTAGATGGTCTCGTTTATTTTCTTCACTGCTGCCTCTCGTGAATCATACCTATGCCCTGAATAAAGGTACTGTTCTTCTCATTATTCACTGTATTGATAAATTTTTCGGTATATTGGGCAAATGGGATAATTCCGTCAAAAGTAAATTTATTATCTTCCCTAGGCTCATGGGTTACATTTTGTTTGTGGCGTAAAGGTTTATTAATGTTATCAAAGGTGATTGTGGCTCGATCCTTTCTCTTTTTTGGTATGGATACAAAGATTACTTTTAGTATTCTATGTTGAAGTTTGATAAAAATATCAGAGGAATGACATAGAGTGACACAGAAATACATATACTCTATCAGAATCGTATATATCCCATGTACGGTAATATTTAGAAATATATAGAGGTTAACTGTAATTCAAAGTTTGTTTTTATTTTTCTTCATAGAAATACTGTATACTGTATACTGTATACAGGGATATTTTTGCCCCCCGTATTATTTTCGCCCTTTCACACTTGCAAACAATTTTGCCCTGTTTTAAATTCGCCCAGTCATAGTTTTGTTTAAGAAATTAAACTGTTTCCTTTGAATTCAGGGTAGGGCAAAGGGGCGAAAATAAAATGGGGGCAGAAATTTTCCTGTATACATTATTTATTATAATTCCTAACCATTTACTAGAATATTCATTTCTTTCACTTAGGCCATAAAACCAGGCATTCCTCATATTATTGTGTGTAGTCTACCCTTGGGTTAAAGAAAGAAATTCTGTGCTGCAAACTGTGCAGGACAGTATAATTTTTTTTCACAGTTAAGTGCCCTATTTTTCTTTTTTGCTAACAGGAGACTATTTTAATGCTCCAAAGATTAAAAAATGGAAATCAATTAACTATTTGTAAATATGTATAAATCATAGAAGTCGGTGGCGCAGATTTTACAATATTGCTCTAGGGTCTGTTTGAGTCTTGATTGTTTAATTTCTTGATATTAATCATGCTAATGATGCAGGCTTTTGCAACATTCACAAATTTATCTCCAGGCAAGGTATGGATGCATCCATGACCATTTGTTATCCTCTGCTTCTTTTTTCTGTAATGATTTAATTTTCTCTCTCTCTCTCTCTCTCTCTCTCTCTCTTTCTCTCTCTCTCTCTCTCTCTCAGGTTTTGTATTGATAAAGAACTGAGTTTTGCTATGGGAGGTCTAGTCAGAGTTTTGTTTCTCGGTTGATGAATTTGGAGATGTTTTGAATCTTTAGCACTACTTTAAAAAAGTACATTTTTTTGTCTGTTTGTTACTGGTTAATGAGTAAACAAAAAAATGAACAGATTTTTTAATGTAACATTTAACTGGTAAATATAATATATGGGCAAGGGCTCTTTAGTTTTACTGACATAATTTTTTTATACAGATCATATGAATGATACAATATTTTTTTTTTGTACAGGGTTGCCAAAATGGCAGTAAATGTTAAGACGGAACCACCCGGGATATTTTCTTGCATCAACGTCAACGTTATGGACGATGATAAAGAAAAGTCATTTCAAATGCGCAAAACAATGATGAAAAAAGAATCCATTGACCCCAAATTTCGCAAAGAGCTAAAAGTGGATGTAGGAGCTGGAAACTTCCAAAATGTAAGTATAATACTCTTGTGTTGGCAATAATTCTTGCTACCAACAGTCCTAGGATGTAATTGGTATAGGATTATACCTGTACATCCTTCCCCTAAACAATCTTTTTATCATTTTGCCCTACACACTGTATAAAGAAGTAAAAGAACACTAAGAGCTATTCCAATTTGTTTCCTCCTCTTTTAAATACAAATTTTTGTGATTTGAGGGCATTTTTGAGGGCAACTTTTGTTGGATAGGCAATGAAATGAACAGGAATTCGAATGAATACTTTTGAGGAATTTCAGGCTTGACCGTTTACTAGTAAGCAAATTAGTTTAACAATGATCACGTACAGGGTTCGTGTTTAAGGTGCAGGCCATATGAGGAGCTTCAAGTGATAGCTCCCTGGATGTCTAAAAGACCTAGCATTTGACTTAAGCATGCTTTATAATATGAACTAAATATGAACATGCACAACATATATGTATTACGCTCATTTTAAGAAATTTGTCGTGGGTAGTTTGAACCCACAATTTACAAACTTCAGGCTAAACAGGCTGGAAGTTGCACAGTTCTGTGGAAATTCTAAATTAAATACCAGTACAAACAAAAATTGATCACAGAAAAAGTTTTATGTAAAGCCAACAATTTGCCCCCACCCCTCTCCCTTCCGAAAAAAAAAGAAAAACATACATAGTACATACATGCAAAATTAAGTAAAATCTTTTTGAAATATGAGCCCAAAATAAAAATTGATTTTAAAAAAATGGGTTTATAAGAACTCTAAAAATGTTGGTTAATACTGGCAATGAATTTGAAGTTGAAATGAACTTAATTTGAGGTTTAAATGCATGTCCCCCAGAGCATACAATTATAAAAACTCTTAAATTAATGAGTATGAATTTTCATTATGCGGCATATATAAGAGGTTGTAACTATCACTTGTTGTAAGGTAATTCTAAGTCTTATGCAGGCCAAATAGTTTGAAAATGATCTGAGAAAGATTTAGTCTTTGTGAAAGACATCAAACTGTTGGACCTGACTGATGTGCAGTGCCTCTGGTTTGATGCACCATTTTTTGAGCTTTACCATCTTGAGGCTTCTTAATTTAAATGTTTGTTATAAGTGTAAATAAGGCATACAAATCCAAATATGTCAATGAACTTGACTCAAACCACATGGACTGTCTACCGTATTGTATAATTTTTCACATTTAGGTTTTTCAGTGTGAAAAATTTGGTTCGGTCCTTTGTGTTCATTTATTTCGGAATGTCTTGTATGATCCAAGAAACTTTTGCATATGACTGATCATATATGACACACAAAGGTACATTTTGATGAACATTTCTTTTAGAATAAGTGTTCTTTCTATACATTGTCTCTTCTACAGTGTTCAACCAATTTCAAACTTGGTAAACATGGAAACTAATACCAAAGACTTCTTTTGCTTAATGTCGTCGTAATTTAACTTCCAAATTAAGAGTACATAGTCAAGTAAATCTTGCAAAATTGTACCCTTATAACTTTTTTTTTAATTTCAAAAGAAATATTTTTTAATTTAAAAAAAAATAATTTGAAAACTTTAAAATATATATTATTTGTAAATATGTTAAACTGAATTTAATTAAAACATTTTAGCACTTTTGTATCTAGATGAATTGGAAAAGTACACATTTATTCAAATGTCATTTGCAAGTATACTAAGAGTGTAATTTTATTAGGTATTGGATAATTAATTATGTAACCCCTCCCTTTTTTCTTTGAATTAAATTATCTTTAGAATTTAATACATTGCTGAAGTTCATGATTATATTATAGATAATTTAACATGAAATACTTGATTTTGTGCATGTTTTCATTTTAATGTGTTAAAAGACATGAGCAATCTCCTGTAAAGATTTTTGAATAATAGAAAAAAGTAGGTCAATTTTGAAATTGAATATAAGTTGATTGCCCTTAAAGAATTACTTCAAATTGTACACATTTTATTAAATACAAATTGTACGTAATTTATTTAAAAACATCATCATAGGAAGGTCAAAACCTTTTTCATGAAAGTCATTCTCACGTAGGCAACACGTTTTATACCATATAAAATAATCTGTGTATCCAATCATTATGATAATGGCAGGTTACAATTAGATTTAGATTAATTACATACTGTACTATTATTTTTTTCACTTCAGTTATAAATTCTCAGTTTTTTTACTTAAACGCAAGCTCTTGAAACATGTCCGCTAAATGTAATTTTTGCTCCTTCAGAAACTTTTTGAATATGGAAAATAAACCCATTTAAAGTATTAATTTTCAAAACATTATTTTTCTAAATCTTGGACAAGTTATAAAATCTTCAGTAATGAAACATGGCATATTCATTTAGGTTTGACATCAATTTTGGACATTTTTAAAATTTGGGTAGTTAAGTTGTTTTATTGAAGAAAAAAAATAAATGCATTGATCACAACTTTTTCCTTGTATTATTAATAAACATATTATGATAGCCTTAATACCCTCTCCAATTTTACTGTGCAGTTTATCCCAATAACATTACATTAAAAAAGTTTGAATATCTAAATGGGTAAAATTCAGCTGATATTGTTGACATAAAATTTCTATTGCAGCAACGCTAGAAACCTCTGAAGCCTGGCTAATTGATTTATAACGTTTAATTGGTTCTGCACGGTTGTTTCAAAATAGAATACTGCTCTGCAAAGAAAAAGTATTTGCATGTTAAAATATATTAGATTTCAGATAAGCTGCTAGTCATAGAGCAAGAGATTTTCTATTCACTAGGATAAGCTGGTTGTGTATGAGGGAAACATTGTTCTTTTTTTGCTTGATAAAATTGAAAAATAAAGTAAATTTTTCTGCTTAGAAGAAAGGTCTGAAATTTGAATTTAAGTTCAATTTTTAGTAAGAAAGCATCCCAACATATTCCACGGAGTTCAGGTGGTAGTAAATTGTAAAATTGTTTATAAATGTACCTTTTTAAATTAAACTTTATGACCTGATTAAAATCTCATCCTTAAGTTATCGCTATAAATATCTGTATATTGCGAGGAAAATAACTGAGTGAGTACCATGGCTGAATTTACCATACTAATTAATTAGAATCTATTACCCCAGAAAACAGAATTTAAAAAAGCCCAGTACATGGTCAAATTGGCAGTTTGTTGAACAGGTACAGTGTTAGGGAGTGGGTCTTTTATCAGTCGTCCTAATCATACAGGCTTTCCGTCAGGCTTCATTTAACGTGTACTACATCACCGCAGAATTGACGAGCCTCATAATGGTTATGTCAATCATTCTATTAATTTGTTCAGGTACAACTTCTCTCTGTATTTACTATTGAGAATTATTTTGTTGATGTGTGCAATCACAACATGCATTTTTTTTTATTCAAAAACTTTGGGGGATGGGGGGGGGGGGGGG
>PRKT01000015.1:3005227-3028719 GCA_003671525.1 Saccostrea glomerata | reverse complement strand
TTTCAAAATGCTACTCCTCCTACAGTTTTGGTCTGATTTCAATATAACTTGGCACACAAGTAGACTACACTAAGAACATAAAGAGACTTTATCAACGATCATTATTCTATTTATTGCTGTTGTAAAGTTTCAAATCCCAGCTGCTTAAGTACTTTTCGCTTCCTTTGCTATAAGTTCAAACCAGTAGAGCTTCAGTCTCGACAGAGACTTCTGGTTTTAGTTGTCCTAAATTGCCTATAAGTCCAATTAATAGGCTAGGAATTGAACATTTTTGCTGAAGACAGTCTATATAGAATATAAGTCCGTAAACATTGAAAGTTCAAGAGATTTATGTAAAAAAAATAATTATTGATTTATTAATTAGTTGACAGCATATTATCAAATTGTCACGTCTAAGCTCAACATGCTAAAAATAATACCAAAAGGTGTTCATTTAATTTACACCAACAGCATGGATCAACCATTCTGAGGATGCATGTTTTCCACACCTGGTTAAGCCATATTGACCAAATATGATTTTTTAAAACAATTAATTCCAAGAATTAAACACATAATTTAGGGAATGCATGCATTTTATTCTTCTTTTTTAAATTTTTTAAGTTAAATTATTGCCGAAAACATTTAATAAAAACTATATCAAGAAGAAATTTTCCTGATTTACGATTAACAAACCTAACAAAGCTTTAAGATAGAGGTACCCATATCGACAGTACAACTGAACACAAATATGACTATTCAGTATTAAGTTGTGATCACTTTTAATAAAAACATGAACACAAAAACATATATATTAAAATATTGTTTCTTGTACTCCATTAAAAATCAAAATGGTAAATCATTAAATTACCTTTGTCCTTTAAATATGAAATAGTACTCAAACTTAATAGCTTGACTAAGATTCTTTGAAAAAGAAAAGAAATTCTCCCCCATGTGTTATGATCAAGGATCATTACTTAATTAAATTGGCTAAGTTTTTAGTGAGGTCTTTGATATGCTAATAAGGAGCACCTGTTTTCTGTGTGACAAGGGGCTAACAGATTACCAATAGATCATGTGGAGTGTTACAAACTGTGAAAACAAACAATACCTGCTCTCTCCTTTGATGTCAGAAACTTGAGAATATATATTTAGCTCCACTTCATAAATGCTATTATGGGATTCTTTTAAAGAACCAAATATGACTTTGCAATTAAATAACACAATAAAGGAAGATGCTCTATGATATTTTTTTCCTGTCAATTTGATTTGGAATTATAAATATTTTAAACAGAAAATTCATACACCTTGGACTTGAGTGACATATTGCTTATAAAGGGTAGATTTTTAGAATGTTTTTTTTTCTCAGTCAATTTAATTTTTTAATAACTGATATAAAAATAGAAAATTAAACACATTTTTATTGTCAGGTTATGTTATTGTTTAATGGTGATATAATCTAATCATACCATCATTATTAAAACATTTGTATAGAAATTTCTTTCAAAATTTAAACAAGTAAAAATATCCTTAAGTAATAATACCTTTTATTGTTATATTGATTTTAAAATCCCTGTGGGACTTTGATATTAGAAGCTTTTCATGTAAAGGAATGATTGCCTTTACTATTCTAACAGCTGGCTTTGGAACAGGTGTTGCAGGGCATTGTATGGGAGATAAGAAATTCTATTGGCTCTCCTGTCTAGCCTTTAGCCAATCAGAGCCCATGTAGCATAGTTCAAACTCTGTTGTTGTACTTTGTTTAGATACCCATGTGTAGTATTGGACATATATCTGTATATTGAAAAGAATGTAGATGAAAATTATTCAAGCCATTGTTTAATATTTGGGACACACTGACCTAATTATTTTGACTCTGCTGGAATAAGATGTGATTCCTTTTGACTTGGAGGATTAACTACTGTTCAAGAGAAGTGACCACCCAATGTATAGGGTAAACAAACTCAGTGTCCAAGTCAGCATGCTGGAGAAGATGAATAATGTGATAATACTGAGATAGACAAAAAGTCTAGTGTAGATGATATACTGATAAACAATAAGTAAGAGCTGCTTAATTGATCCAGGTTAATTATCTATCTTTCTCATCAACCGATCAACTGAACAGGAAGTGACCAGTGTGTTTATTAGTGCTTGTATTGTGCAGACAAACATTTTATAAGATGATGTTGTTATGTGCAGTTTTGGGTTATGGATTTTAGTGCTGTGTTAACCTGACTATTCAGGGTATTTAACTGTATTTAGTGCTGAGTAATCTCTGGTTTACTGTATGGATGACCAACTCAAGGCCAGGAAGATGAAAATGACCAATCTCACCCTGGGTGATTTATACTGTGATGACAAGAGTCCCTTGTCTGAGGTAAAATTGTGTCATGTATTTAACGGTCACATGGTGCAGGGAGATTTACAATCATTTACAAAAAAACGATGTCATAGAAATGATGAAAAAATGAACATGTTTGTTAGCATGCATAGTTAGAGTTGATGAATATTTCATAAGAACCTGCGTGAGATAAGAATAAAACAAGTTGAGCATGTAATGTAGGTATGAATACATGATGGGCCTTGAATAGTTGTTTATTGTAAGAAACAATGAATTTGATTATACCTGCTTTTTCTATAGTCTCTCAGCTTAGTAAATAATACACAAAACCTGGAATTAATTGCTCAGTCTTAATTCAATAGCAAAATTATATTGCTAAAATTTATTTTTCATTTTGCTTTAGGGTCTTCAGGGAAATTTCACTGAAAAATATCAATTAAGAATTATGCTATATGACCCTCACTTTCATTCCAGTGAGAACAATGGTCAATTTGACAGTGTGGGTAGGCAATCCTCTGGAGATCTAATGATTGAATGTAGGAATGCATTGAAACTTCAATAGATACAGCTGAAATAAGAACTGATGTAACTAAAGGATATTGATGATAATTACACAAAGCATGAAGGCTTTGTGAAGTAAGCTAAACTGATTGTATGAAATTTGTCATGTGTTGGGGAATCTCACATTCTCAGGTTTATAAGTTATACATATAAACATAAGCTGACATTTACAGGGCATTCTCCATGATCTCTGGCATGTCTTTGGTTGCCACTGGTGCCAACTTTGGCTGATTCATTAGATGCTTTTAAACATTATAGTTTTCTTCATTGACTCAGTTTTGTGGAGATGGGGGAGTAGATGATTAATTGACTGCAGTAGTTTATAGATAGTGAGAGATTAAATATGATAGGTATCAAATATATCAGTTCTAAATTTTAAAATACTAAAAAATATGAAAAACTTATGTGTGTTTGAAGAAATTATCTGATTATAAAGTACTCCAGTGTGTATTGCATAGGATCTGAAAATTATCAGTAGATATGTGGAGATTTACTGATAGATAGAGAGAACAAGTGCCCAGTCGTGTTAGTAGGGGAATCAGAATGGGGAGCCAGGCATGTGTTTCTGGTTTGAAAGAATAACAGCTCGGCTATCACTCAATGTCTGCACAATGTCTCCCAGCAAAGCCAAAAAATCTCCCCCTGCCAGCAGCTACAAACAAGGCCATCAGTTTTACTGCTTAGATTTAAAAAAAAAATCTGATGTATACGAGGGACCAGGACTAATAAAAAACCTTCCCTAAATGATGTCACGGGCTGTGTTTTATTTGTCTATACATCATACCTGCTGGACAAGTACATAGGTTACTTCATGTTTTACACAGCTATAAAGTTTGTTTGTTTAGGCTAGCCAGACATGCAAAGAGACAGATTATGTAATCTGCTGTTATATCCAGGGATCATTAATGAAATTAACACTTTTAATTGTTTTGTAGCAAAAAATCAAGCTTTTTGCTTCTGTTTGCGAATGTTATCATTACCATTCAAACGGTGTTGCTTGCTTTTCAGATTGGTGGTGTAATAAAGAAGTAGTTTATATAGAGTCTCTAATCTGTCCACGGTTTGGCTATAACACTTATTCGTTGTTTGTTTGGGTAAATTCTTTAGAATGGAAGGGGCAGGTTGGGAACCCAATGTAAATGGCCAGGCTTGTCTTGAATTGATTAACTATGTTTGTCCCTTGATAAACATTTTACTTGAATCTGTCATTTTCCTATGAGAAAATCCTTGTGGTTTTTGGTCACTCTTGGTTTGTAAACTAAGACGTCACTCTTTTTCCTGTCCTTCAAGGAATGTGCAAATTGTTAGTGCTTGGATTAAATTTGAATATATATGTAAATGTCCCCTCAAGTAGCAAATCGCACTTATTGTGGGACCTCCAAGAAATTTGTCAACAGACAAAATTGTTTTCTCCAAATATTTGACACATTTATTTATCATTAGAGTAGAAAATAATTAAAAAATACATTACATACATCTTCAAGCAAAAACACTGTCAAGAAACTCATATAAGTAATTATACTTAAAAGAAAGGTGTCTTGCCTAGAAATAAATTAATTGATCGTGTGTTGATAAGGTGTGAAAATAACTAGAGGGAAACCTAAAAAATATAAATTTTCTTGTAATAACAGCCCTTTTCCCCTCTGTTTTCAGAGTTACCTATGATTTATATTGATCATTAATTTACAGTTGGCCTTACAAGTACACAGAGTAGAAGTCATTATAGGTTTTTAAAAAGGCTACTTTTCCACTACTTATGTGGTTACAAAACAACTCATAGCAAAATCTGGAACGTACATGTATCAGCAAAACATAAAATCTGAAGAGGTCCTTTATGTGAATTGTATAGAGTGACTTTTTCCTTGGTTGAAGTGTTGTAATTGGACCTGTTTCCCACATTTCTAACTCCTTGTCCCCTTCTATAACTGTAAAACCCCGCTTAACTTTGATCTATCTAGGAGGTCTTTTTGTTTCTAGAAATTAAGAACATGTAAAGTTTATAAGTGGATTTTCTTATAGAGATGAACCCCTGGGATCTCCCTAGGAGTTCTAGGGATTTTCCCTGGGACTTAGATAAGGAATCTTAATCCAGATTTATATACTTATAAATCCTACAAGCCTGCCTAATTGCTTCAACAATGAAGTTATAACTTAAATTATGTGATCTAGGAAAGTAATTTTTCAAGTTCTTGTCTACTTTTCATCATATTTAAATAAATATAATGAATTTTTATAAAAATCATATGAATGACATCAATATTTATATCAAATTCATTTATATTTTTCTTAACCCATCCTTTTTTTTTTTTTTACTTTTTAATAAATGACGATTTTTTTTAATAAGTTACTAACCATAAATTAATCTTTTTATCTCTAACCACATAAGATATTGGTAGAAAAGGTCACTTTAAATTTTTAATCATAACCAGTTATAAATTGACAATAATATGTTCTTGTCATACAAAGGTTATAAGTATTCTCTGAAAAAATAATATGAATTTCGACCTGTGGTTGGAAGTGAAGTTTCTTAAAGATGCCTTTGTTTGTTCTGGAGATGAAATTTTGGTGAAAGTTTGATAAATAGGAAAGAATAAATATTTAGTTTAGGAAGCTTGGACAATGCTTAGTGTTATCTAGTATAGCCTTTACCTGTATCTGTGTCAAGCTGACCTGGAAGGGGCCTTATTAACACAGTCTGTATCATGTCTGACCTGTATTTTTACTAGAAAAAAAGGAGTGTAAGAAATAAATCTGGGTACTAGTACTTTAAAATGTGATGTAGAGGACGTAACTGCCTTCTGACACTAATATATTTTTGTTTTTTGTCTGTTTCAGATGATGGAGTACAGGGAGGCTCCCGTCAGTCCTGGGGCGTCCAGTGTCCACAGCATGGACAATGGGGTGATGGACAATCTGGGATCACCCACCACCCCCTCCTCACCCACTCCGGCCCCAGTAGAAATTGCGGATGAGCGTCTTCCCAATGAGCTCCTGGATGAAATCTGTGAAGACATTGGAATGAAAGAGGGAATGGAGCTGGATTTTGTGGAGTTCCTCATGGAGCAAGATATGGTGGACCCTCAAGTGTACATGACTCCAGAAGCAATAAGGAACACACTGTCATCAGTGGCTCCTACACCAGCAGCACATTCTCACAGTAATCTGTCATCAGTCCCTGCTTCACAAACTCAAGTGACATCTACTCCTAAGAACAGTGACTGGGCATCCCGAGGATGCAGCAGTCCGACAACTACTTACTCTGTGGCCTCCAGCACAAACTGTACAGTAGCCACTTCTAGTGGGTCAAGCAGTCCTGTAGCCAAAAGGTTCCATCACTCTACATCAGGGCCCTCAAGTCCAGTGCGGACCACAGCTCCTCCACTTTCGCCTCACGGAGGAGTCTTCAAAGCACCGCCCACACCACCTACACCAAGACGTTCCTCACAGTCTCAACAAAGCATTGCCTCACCCAGTATATCTAGCACTGTAGGGCCACAGGTGCAGAGACCCTACTCCCCAGCCAATGTGCCTTCCTCTCCCTCACAGAAATCCATGCCACCTCAGTTTCACCAATCTCAGTCACAGACACAGATGGCCCCACCTAAGTCTATCCCACCACACATGCAAAGGCAGAATAGCCAACACAACTACCAGAGGCTAGGAAGACCAGCCCCTCCTAATGTTAACATACAGAACATGCCCCAGCATCAGAAGTGGACAGGTCCACCTAATGGTCAGATGCCAAATGGCATGATGGGAAATCAGCCATGTTCTATGAACAATATGGGGTATCCTGCTAATCAACAGTTCCAGAGGTCAATGGAGCCATGTGACAATGGATATTATTCAGGTATTGAAGACTTTGTATTCTATTATCTTTACTGTTATGTCTTTTTATTATAACCCCCCACCCCTTATTGAAAAGGGGAGTTATAAAGTGATGTGGTTGTTCATCTGTAACATTTGCGCATCTCTTATCAACATCTCCTCCTAAATCACTGAAGAAAATCTAAATAATAATAAAAATAAAATTAATAATAAAATAAAATACCCGGTACTTTTGCAAAAAATATTTTTGTGATTTAAATTTGTTTATCGTATACATTATATAAGCTATGGAGAAAAGTATTATGATAAATATTTTGTTGTTATTTTAAAGAGAAATAACATTCAGTCCTTGATTTGTAGGGGATACAGCCAGTGTGAGGAGTTATGGGTCCTCCTCCGTGTCCTCCACCGTCCCCTCTACCGCCTCGTCCGCTCAGACCGCCATCCACAATCAAAACTTCAACAACCGACAGACACTGCAGAACATGCCCCCTCAACAACAAAAAAACGTACACTTTAGTGATCTGCAGGGACATCACCAGAATGGAATGCCTATCCAGAGACAGAACTCGGCAGGGTACAATCAGGGCTACGAGTCCAGTGACTGTGATTTAGAAAATGAATTTAGTCAGAGAAATGTGCCATCCAAGATCATGCCTCGACTAACGCCTTCCATGAAGTCTGATATTGCTCCTTATATGGTGCCCGGCAATAACAATGGTTCGATGAGTCCTTATGGAGACTACTCCAGAGGAAGCAATAGTCGACCGGGCAGTGGCGAGAATCCAATGGTGTCTATGCAAAATGACTATTTTTCACAAAAGCCTAGTGAAATATTTAATGTGGATGATAATCAGAACTCAATGCACATGAACAATTATAATAACTCTATGCAACATCCACAACAAAGTGAGATTCAAGAATCTGGCTACAGGCCTTCTTGTTCAGGAGGTGCTCCTATAGGAATGCAGCCTTTGAGGCATTTTGATGGACCTGGATCAAACTGTGGCATACCGCAAGGAGAAGCATTGGGTGACCCCATGTATATGGACAGGACAGATGCATACAAAATAGCAATGGGATATTGTGATAATCAGTATGAACCACAAGGCCAGAATATGAACAATAGCTGTATGAATATGGACCAAAAAATGGGTCCTGGTATGATGAATCCTAACCAGGGATACCCAGGTGATAATTACTGTCAAAATCCTATGCAAAATAATGGACCACGTGGCATGCCTATGCAGAATCCTCATATGATGGGAGGTCCACCACAGGGAAATATGGCTGGTGGTTATGAACAAAGTCAATTCAACAATCGTATGCAATCAAGTGCCAATATGAACAATTCAATGTATTCAAATCCACAAACACCGATTAGTGCTGAAAACTTACAGTGTCAGAACCCTGGAGTCAATGGACAGAACTGGGTTGGACCCCAAACTCCAGGGATGCATTCCAAGCCTCCTCATCAAGGAATGGCTCCGGGAATGAACATGCACCCACAGCAGGGCATGCAGACCCCAGGGTCCAGCCCCATGCCCCCTTGTACTCAGCCCAACTGCCAGAGCTGTAAGACGGGTTCACCTCACAGACCACCGATGTTGGCATCACAGCAGACTTTCATTCAGCATCTCATTTCTGACCGTTCTAATGCCTTCCGCTCTCACCCTCTCTTTCCTTTACTTCGAGATCTCATCATTGCCGATATGAACTTCTGTTCACCAAGTTTTCCTTACCAACTCATTAGTAATTTACCTGCTGACTTTGATAAGCTGTTGCAGAACTTCCTATCTCGGAACCCTCCTTCAGGAACATATCAGGGCAATTTCGCAATAGAGAGTGTTATCATGGATGCTCTGAAGTATGCTCATCACTGCCTTATAGGTTAGTATTTGAACATTGGCTTAGCATAAAATTCATTAAAAAAAAAACCTTGCACAATAACTGGACCCCTTGAAAAGTCTGGAAATAATGAAAGTATGAGGTGGTGGCAGCTGTAAAGAAATGAATTTTATGTTATGGAAATTGTACTTTTGATTTTGCAATTTTCATTTTATGCATTTAAGAAGAGGGGTTGGGGGTGGGGGTATTGCTTGGCCAGAGATCCTTTGTTGAAATGCTGTATACATACATGATCATACATAAAACATGATTTTAAAGCAACATATAGTCATATAGAGTGTAGATTGGTTAGATACTGGTAGGTGAGGGCAATAAATTATAAGTGAAGTATATATGTTTGATACAAAGTTTTATGGTCTTTAAAATTGATTTTATTGGGTAACATTGTGTAAACATAGGTCAGAAAAAGATTGAGTTGTAAAACAATTTATGGCCCAGATCTGTCTTTCTTTAGAATGATGGCTTGCTAATTCTGCAAACTGAAAAAAGTAATAATTTGCTAAATGAATTGTATAAAATTTTCATCTGTGGTACATTACCCTTTCAAATTTCAGAAGCAGCAATTCAGCTGAATATGAAATTACCAGAGGATGTAAACAGTTTAATGCTATTCAAACGGGAATAATTGCCCACCAATATATCTTGTAAAATCAAATAAATGTTTTGTGCGATATTTTTACCTGTTCAATGGATGAAATTGTGCCCAGAAGTGTTATCAGCTAAGCATTAGGAAATTTGACATTGATTTTCGCTTTTTGTAATAGCTGACGTAATTTTTCTCTATGGTTCGTATAAAGGACCAGAAATTTTATATTGATGTAATTGATCTTCAGGGGAGGTAATAATAGGGACTTTACTGGCTGAACCTGCAGCCCATACAAACCTGTATCGACAGACTGAAACTTAAAAGACAAAATCCCTTCTCTGTTGATATGCTAAAGTTTCCAATTACTAATTAGATAGTCAGATTAAATTGATTGCTGGGATCTTTGATGAAGTTATTACTGCAACCTTTTGAGAGCATTAGGGATACAGTTTTAGGTTTCAAAGTGAAGCTGAAATTTATATGAAACATTTTAGCTTGTTTAATTATGAAGTATTAATAAGAAGAAATTGTTTTTCTTGTAAAAAATAAAGTCTTTAAATAAATACATTTATTAATATGTCTATGTACTTTATAAGGTGTTTTTTTATCTTAAGTTGATCATATTGATATATTTTAGCAATAGTATACATTGTATTGACATAGTTTAATTCAAAAATGAAATTTTAAATAAAAAATTCCAAAGAAATTTTCTGAATACACTGTACATGTATAATTGCATATTAAAATTTTGTAGAGAAAATTCGGGATAGACAAGAACAGGACAAAGTGACCAAAAGCACATCCAAATCACTGAGTGCCATTGAAGAATTTTGCGAAAAGTTTGACCGCTCCGTGCGACAAAATATCATCAAGGTAAATATCAATTTTTAAAAAAAATTTGGAGCTTAGAATGTGATTGACACGTGCCCTTATATTCTAGCCAAGGAAAAAAAAACTTCTGAAAGAAGTGTTCTTTCTTTGTTACAGACTTACATGGCAACATATAGATTTGTTTCTCACTTTCTCAGTATTGTTTGTCACTTTCTCAATATTAGAAGATTACACCCTTGCCAAATACATACAATCAATTATTAATTTAATGTATCAAGAAAATATGATGCAAAAAGCAATGCAGCCTTTCTTTCAAATAAATCTGGAATTCATACATGATATAGAGTAGTTGTAGCTTGAAATGGTGTCTTGTTTTGTTATAACATCTTTGACATATCCTGTTTTTATTTGAAATTCAATACTTGTATTTAGTTTTTTTTATTGTTAGCAGTAACAAAATCTATCTGGTATATTACACTTTTCTGATGAATTGTCAAAGGGTTGTCAGAAATTGTTAGTAAAGTTACATCACAGTAGTAACATTAATAGCTTTTCAAGATTTATCTATCATTTTGCATGGAATATGCACTTGTCATTTAGTGCTTTAAAATGAAGTATTGAGTTACTGCAAGGCATGACCTGCAGTCTTAAAACACTCGAATAACAAACTTTCAAAACAGCAGTCAGGGTTCTGACCAGGCTTTATATTGGAGATCTGATATCTTTAAGTGGGCAAAATTTCACAAGTAATTTCCCAACAAGAATAAAAAATGTTGATGTAGAAAAAGCTGACAATTATAGCTTTAAGGTCCCCTATTCAGTGGCCGGCCATGAATAATGTGGGGACTTTTTGAAATCCTATCCATTCATTGAGTGAGGCATGCATACAGAGACGGTTTTCTAGACCTGTTGATTTGGTGAAAATCTATGCTGGGTAGCTTTACTGTAGTATTGTTCCTGTTGGTAGGAGAAGGGATTCGTAAAAAGAAAGGGAAGAAAAGAATTCACTTTCCTTTGTACCCAAGTTTTGTGGAGATACTTATTGCCAAACCCTCTCAAAGGATTGGCAATTCATTTTAAAACATTTTTCATTATCCTGAATGTTTTCAATTTGGGTGAAAAAAGGTATTAAAATTACAGTAAAACTCAAACTGTTGGCATCAAAACTTTTAGCTAACATTTTATTTGCAATTCAAGTTGATCATTTACTTTGGAAATTAAGTTTGCAAGTGCAAAGAGTTTGAAATCCAAGTTTACCATTTACTTTGTTAATTAAGTTTGAAAATGTACCAAATTGTAATCATTTTCAGCAATAGGAAATCTGAGCTGTATTTGTACAAAGTATTACAAGTGTAGGTCATGTGCGGTATTGGCAATATCCCCCATACAATGACTGAAATCCAGCTATTATTATCACAGGGTTTATTTTTCTATGGGACTTTGTCAGGGTTTAGAAAAATCTACCTGGTCCAAGGCACAGGAAATGAATCATTCATCCAGATTTAGATGTCCTAGACAGAAAAATTTGGCCACTGTAACATGAATGTGTGTTTATCAGGCCTTATTCTCTGCCCAGAGTAAGCAGTCTGATATATTACCGATAGGCTGCATACTTAATATTCATGTGGGAGTTTTTATCACTCACAAATCAAAAACAGGGGATTTTTTAAAAAAGTACTCTTATGATAGTTAAATTGAAACATTGATAAAATTCAAATAGAACATGTTTCTCAAATCAGTTACATAAAATAATGACTGTGACAGGTTATTAATCAAAAAGATATTTGAAGCAAGCTTGAAATTAAAGAAAAGTACAGATACATTTTCTTAAAATAAAAAAAATGAGAACCAAAAAAAGTAATGACAATTTGACAGGTCCTGTGTCATCATGTTGCATGTTTTGCCTGATGCTGTAGCATTGATCCTGGACAAGGTGTGTGTGTGTGTGTTAGAGAGAAAACGGTGTATATCATAACTATCTGTAGCCAAATCAACTGATGGCTGTCATGTTGACTATAGAAGTAAGAAAGGGTGGTCAAATGAGGGAGATCGCAATCCATTATTTATATACACGCAATTATGTCACCAAATATGATTTAAAGCCCCCTAGTAAATCCCTAGACTTTGTTATCTTTGTCAGGTCTAAATGCTTGACTGGCACAAAACACAACCCTGTCGATCAAACTAGTTGACATGATGTTGATCGAGACATGCTAGTGTATTGTTTTTCTGTTTGTGTGGTCTCGGTGCTTTTGCAGACTTTCCCGCCCATTTCTAATACCCCTCAACGGAGACGAATTCACCCGTAACATTTAATCAGACAAGTTCTCCTCCTTGAATTGATGGAATTCCTAAACAAGTGGCTGTTTGGTCGGTAGAAGGCGGGGAAGATTAAAGTGCCTGCTTGTGTTGGCCACTCCGTCATTAGGCCATGTTTGTACTGGAAACATTCAACAGCCCCCCTAAATGGATTCATTAAATGGGACCCATAAAAAAAAGACCAAGAACAAGTGTTCTTTTTATAAAAATTATTATCCTTTAGTTCGAGCACTTCATCAATTCTAGGTTAAAGCATTACCAGTAAATTATTTTAATGGATTTTTTTAAAAAGGAGAGAAAGAGAAAGTGAGCGAAAGATTACCAGTATCACTCATATTATTACTGGCACAAAGTCAGAAGAGAATTACAGAAGACCCACTTTTGTGGTTTTATTTTTTAGTTTTTTCCTGTGGTGTGACTTGGCATATACAGGGTTGTCTACATTGCATCAGTCAACCCCTGTTGACTTCGACTTTAGCTGGCTCACTCTCAACAATCTGAAAAGCTTTGCAAGGATTGAAATGTAAATGCATTATGACAAAAAACTATTCACAATAGGTATCTAACATACTCTAGGATAGGAAGTGGGTTAAGAAAGAAGGGAGCAAATGCCAGGAGTCTGATTTCTGTATTAGAGCTTGTCTTAAGAGATTTTTTGTTTTCATGTGGCTAAGTTACTATTAAAAAACACAGAGAAAAAAGCAAACACCAGGTGCAGTTAACTTCCTGACATGCAACTGTGTATGTTTGTGTTAGAAGGGCATTCTCAATTCAAAACACATGATCCCATCTTTTGTTTTGGGTTCATTGAGAGTGGCACTAGAAAGAAAACACTCAGAATAACTTTGTCCTAACACAGAATCTACATCAGCTTCGAGCTGTCAGAGACTGGGGGTTAAGAGTTGTGTCCCTTTGGTGCTGGGTTAACTATTGTACACATTGCTGTAGATTATTCTGTGTGCTTTTTGTGGGAGATGGAAGTCGAGATTAGCTGAAGCATGGCAGAGTTGTGGTCTGGTGTGTATTGCTAATTTCTTTTTTGCCTGGATGCTGGAAAGTTTGACTGACACACACACGACTAATTCTGTCACGATAGACATCTTTTCCAGGCCAGTTCAGCGAGAACCTGTCAGGGGAACTAGGTTAGACATGACTGCAGGCCCCTGGCTGAGTCATACACCTGCCTGATAAGGTTTCATTATAACAAATTCATCCCAGGGATTTTTTTAAATGAATAATCTGGAAAACAAACTCAACTCTCTTATCAGAAAATTGAAGACCAAAATCTATGTTTACATGGTAGATACAACATAAATTCCAACACTTACTGCCTGTATTAAATGTCAAATTTCTTTACAGTTGATGTTAACAATATGATATATAAAAGTCAGTGTTCAGTATAGGAATTTCAAAACATTTTGTAGTCAGGTTTTTCGGAGCCTTGTAATGCATACCTGTACCAGCGGGAGATGTTGTCTAATTAGGTCAACAGATAATGAAACAGTAGGAAAGCTCTTCTGATTGAGTTTAGGATTATATGTAGAAGAGTTATATTTTATTTTTGGGGTTGTTAAAACTGAATTACATGAAAAGTTAATAAGCCATTTTGTTTTTTTTCAGCCAGCCACGTTTCAGCTGCCAAACCACAGTGGAGGGGTGAGCTCATCGTCCATGCCCGGTCAACCGATGGGAGGGAACATGACCCCCACCATGGGTACCCCTACAAAGGACCACAAGTTCAGCAGCATGGATGGCATGATGGTATAAACTAATGGCATCTTTAGTTGTCATGAAGAATTCTGAAATATTCACTCTGTGACAAAGAGCTATTTACCTATACTCCAGAAAAAGATATAAAAATCTGTAAAATGAGTAATGCAAAGCATGTTATATAATGCAGTCAGCAATTCTAATTCATTATGCAGATAAATGTTGAGGTTTAGATTAGGGTTGTTAAGTGTGGAAAATAATAATGAAAAATTATGGCGACGTGTTAAAAGGTATTCATCTAGTCGTTTACACATCTAACAAATTACTGGGAGGAAAAAATCTCTGTCATAATTAATTTTCTTCTAAGAATTTATGTCAGCGTGCGTAGTTATCCATCTTGTTTTACTTTTTTTGTTATAAATTGTGTACATTTTCAGATGCAGGGGTTGTTTGCTTCACCAAGTGCAAAGAAAGGCTTAGATCTGAGTGCCATTTGTTCCCCACATTTCAAATCACTGAAGGACCTGGCAGATTGCAGTGACTCCACTGGTATTGTCAGCAGCAGTAGCAACCATGGAAAGTCAGAGTCTAAAAAACATCCAAGTCTGCCAAAAGAGGTATTAATAGTCTTATTGTGGAAAAGAACATTGTTAAATTTGTATAAAGAAGGCTTTCATGTAAGAAGCCCCACCCCTTTTACATCAAAGTTTCCTTTGTGGTCAATCTTTTTATTAGGATGAAAAACAGTTATAATCTTTTCCTTTCCTCTATCAGTTATTTGATGGATAATAATATTTCAAGCTTGCAGTTTATTTTGGGTGAAATTTGCCACTTTATTTTACAGTCTTTGAATCTTTGTAGATTAACATGATTAACTTGCAGTTTTAGAAACTGTTGTAAATGTTTTAAGCATTTCATAAAGCTGTGGTACAAATTTGATTATTTTTTATTTCAGGCTGTAGCCATTATGTTAGAATGGTTAAGACAACACAAAGACAACCCTTATCCCAACGATGATGAGAAGGCAATGCTAATTAAACAAACAGGACTGACAATAAATCAAATTAATTACTGGTTCACAAATGCCAGGAGAAGAATTCTGCCTAAGTGGGCCCAACAGTGTAAGTGAACAGGACTCTGCCATGAAATGCCCAATATTTCAGGAGTAAGTGGCACAGAGGTCTGTGATTCCTGCCTGGAAAATTATTACATATCACAAAACAGTGCCTGAAGTTATAGTCCAAGGGAAGTAACTCTTAAAACTTACTGGGAGCATCCCTGGTGAACAGAGCGGACATTACACATCAGCATTTTGAGATAGCATTCTTGGATAACTTGTGAAATGTGTTCATTGTCCATGACAATTCTGGTTAGTGCTTTGTTTACAAATCTATTTAGAGTATTATTTTGTGATGTCCATTATTGATATCAAAGCCATGTTATGCTATGCACAGAAGTTAGCATTACTTTTCTCTGTGATTTTAGATGGTCCTACAAGGACTTTTATTCTGTAATAATTGGGTCCTAAGGACTAGTAACATTAACTTATT
This sequence comes from Saccostrea glomerata, assembly GCA_003671525.1. NCBI lineage: Eukaryota > Metazoa > Mollusca > Bivalvia > Ostreida > Ostreidae > Saccostrea > Saccostrea glomerata. The sequence goes on along the minus strand of PRKT01000015.1, from coordinate 3,013,109 downwards.
CATAGTTTTAGGGGGAAAAAAGAAAGCTGTTACCAAAGCTTTATGCATTAACTTTACCAGTGTTCGAGCAATAATTGAAGTGTTTTTTTTATGTAAACTTCTTTAAGCTTTTAGAGAGGATTTTATTCTGTATTGATGTTATATTTATAGTCTTTTTTTATTTTTATTTAATATTAATTAGAAAGGACACAAACTCAGAGAGCTCTTGTAGTTTCAGTTTTGCTGTCTGAATTTTATACTGACTTTATTGAAAGTGGCCTTCATGCATTTTATAATTATTTTTCACCCATTGAAACAAATTTATTAACAACCAGAGAGATCAAAGTGTACATACCTTAATAAAACAAAAACGTGCCAAACTGTCTCCTGTTTGTCTGATGTTCCACGAGAATTTGGTGCACTTTGTCATACTTAGTATGTAGGTATAGCGTTAAGAATACTCATTTTGTCTTGTTTTAGCTCTAAGATATTGATTATAGTAAATTTTTAAGCAATTTTCACCTGAACATGTTTAAATTCATCATGCAACATCCTGTATGAAAAAGTAAAGAACAATTTGTTCCTGGTTTGCTTCATTATTATTGCTAGATATACCTGTACAAATGTAGAGCTCGTGTGGTTAGATTCTGTAACTTGTCTGGTCCTCTGTTTTTCACTGGTTCTCTTTCCTTTCTTTTCTTTCTTGAAACAGATGTAAATTTCCACTGTTCAGTTTGTATATAGTGTGTTTTCAGTGGAATCATTATATTATGAATCATTTGTTTATCTTTCTGAGAGGTTTATTGAAAGAGTTTAATCACAGTTTTATATATAATTACATGAATGACTGGGACCTGAGAATTCACTGGCTAGTGTATGTTGTTTAGAAAATATGATTTTTTGTTACTTTTTTACAGCAGTATTAATGAAGGTAGAACATTTTTTTTTCAGCTGTATTTTTATTTTGATACTGGAATAATTGCTGCATTTTATAATCTTTTCACATTTTTGGACATCACTTTCATTTATGAGCTTTAGCATGTTAAGTAGACAAGGAGATATTTAAAATAAAAGCTGGGATTCTGCAAGTATTAGTAAAATATCTTTCATACTGTACCAAAGATCTTCAGAATGTTAATTTGTTTAAAGCTTTAAGTTAATGACAACTTTGTACAAGTGATTCATTCCAGGATGGTTTTAATTTCATCAAAAAGTTGTAAAGTATACAATTACCTCACTAGAACAGATAAAGACATATCATTTACAATCCTGATCAATTATTCTGTTAAGAAAAATAAGTTGTGATACATCTTTGGTAAAATATATTTCAGATTTCATTCCAAAGAACTTTTTATGTAAAATTTTTGGAGCATTTTATAAAGTTCAAGACCTTATGGCCTGGTGCATGAATTTTCTTCAGATCTTGATATTTCATTTAGTTTTGGTTCAAATCTGATGTGGCCGGTCACAAAATATTTCTTTTATCAAAATCAAATAAAATTATGATTTTTAAAAACTATTTTTTAAAACAACCGATTTTTTAAGATGTGGACTGTGCCTTGATCATACATCCACTTTTAATTCTGTTTTACTCTGACATGTATATGATATAGGTTGTATCCATGCAGCATGTAAATATTGTGCCTTATAACATGCTATTATTAGATGTAAAAGGTGTTTACCAATATGAAAATGCTTTAGAATGTCAACTTTTTTTTACCTCATTAAAATTGTGATGTTGATTGAAGTTGTGTTTAGTTATAGATATTTCTGTTTAAAAGGGGCTTGATGACGAAAGAAAATTGATTAACTTCTAGAAATCATGCAAGTTTAAATGGAAATTCTTGTGCCAAATGTTGGTATTAATTAACAGCCTTCAGTTTTGTGATAAATGGTTATCATATAATTACGGTATATGCAAGTTGCAGACGAGATTGACTATAAGCACTTCATTTTCCTGGTGATAGTTTCCTGCCTCTGAATTATAATGGGTAGGACAGACTTTTACTTTGCTCCTAACCAAGAATAGGGTGTTCATGACAGAACAGATCATTAGGTAAAGAATTCAGTCTCATTAAATAATTGATTCTATATTGCCTTATAAACCTCAAATAAATCACAATGCTGCATGCCTAACTCCTGCCTTACTTCTGTGTCCAGAAGGTGATCTTTTTTTTTTTTTGAAATTTGGCAAATGCTGTTTGTTCAATAACTTTACCATCAGTTCTTCATATACCCGGTATCTAATACATGTATCGTGGTTCATGAAAAAAAAAAAAAAAGCTCCTCTGAATCTGAGGTAAAGGCACTTTGTTTGCATGTGTTCAATCATTTATGATACTGCTGTCTCAAGTTCCAAGTTCAAGCTCTAGGGGAAACTAAGTTGATCACATGTTGAAAATATATATCAAAATTGACATGAAAATCAATGAAATTAATGGTTATTTAGCAGGCAAACTCTGAGCCAGTCCACCTTAGAAAGAGTGGGGCATACAAGGCAATGACATTTCCAGCTTATACAGTAAAACTTGGTTATAGCAAAGTTCATAGGACCTGTGAAATTACTTCACTATATATCCTAATTTGTCTATCCATGTAAATGTCTATAGGGGTCATAACTTTGTAATAGAGAAGAAATCCTGAAAACTAATACTTAGTACAAAGGTTGGTTATGACCCAGTACTGTATATACTCGCCTATAAGTCGGTTGTACTTTTGGACGTTATTTTGGTAGGATTTGCCATTGACCCGCTTATAAGTTGGTATGATTTTTTGCCAAAATCGGATGACAATTTCAAGTAAATCCATTGATGTCTTAACATGGTTTGAATTAATATTTTTTAAATGAAACCGATATTTAATCTTATATCTTTAAACAAATAAGCAATGCTCACTTGAGATACAAAAATTGTTAAAATTATGTAAATACGTTTACTTTATATATAATCTAGCTATACATAAATTATCATATATATAAAGATATTGTCTTCGATAATTGTCGGAAATTTCAGCATCTAGAAAAATACCAATCCTTTTATGACACGCCTATAAGTCGGACATAGACTTGAAGACCAAAATTTAACTCCCAAAAAACCGACTTATAGGCGAGTATATACGGTAGTATATCTTTGACCTAAGGTCATTATTGCAAGTTCAAGGTCCTGAAAAGTATTACCGGTAAATTTCTTCCCCAATGCTAAAACTCTGAATTTTTATTGAAGAATCCCTGAAAGCTCATACTGAGTATGGATTGAAAAGGATCCAAGGGTGTGTCTTGACCTTGACCATTGATCTTTCTGGAAAGTTAGAGATCACTTGCAGAAAAAGTATAAAACTCTTGTATTGGCTGCAGTACAAATTTGCTGTGTAGAATCATTGAAGCTCACACTTGGTAAAAAGATTGATGATATTCTCAGGATTTGTCTTGACCTTGACCTAAGGCTATTCTGGCAAGTTGAAGGTCATTTTCCTGAAATATAAATGCCCTAACAGGACTAAAACCCCTTTTTGACCCATTCAAATGTATCTCAAAGATGCACCACTTCTTTGATTTGGATATATCCATCGATATAATTCAAAAAGTGGTTGAATTGTCTGCAAACATATAGATGGATGGACAGCTAGATTGAACATACACACCACTTCCGGTATATCCCTCCCCTAAATTTATTTTTGTTGTTCTAACTGGGAGAGGAATATTGCCAGCAATAATCATATTCAACAACCCTATTCAATATTTGAATCTTCAGCTTTAATTGTCATCAAGAATAGTTCCATCAATCTTCTTGCAAAGAAACTTGGGTAATTATATGATAATGCAATTTTGTCTTTAACTTTTTCACTGTAATTAAACCACCAACCTACATGCATTAATAATCAAAGAATATTATGAAAATTTTTAACTAAGATGAATGAGTTTTGTAGGTAATTCTAATGTAATGTGTCTGATAAGAAAGATAACCTTCAACACAAAAATATAAATTCCAAAATATGTTTTCTTTACTCACTCTCTTTGTAAGTTTTGTTGTTTCTGAGATTGCCATACATTTGCTTTTATTCTTTGATGGTCCTTTATTGATACATGTATATATATGATAGCTATTAATTTATCGTTTTCTCTATTTTGCACCTGATTTATTTTCCTTTATTAATTTAAGTATGTAAAGAAAGATACCTCTGCTGATGGACACAGCATAAATAACCACGCTTCATAATGACTTTAATATCATAAATATGAATTTACACATGTAAAATAAACCCATTTTTTAAAATTTATGTTGTGATCTTAAATAAATCCTCTTCCTATTTACAGTGACCAAATTTCTTTGGGATAAAGCCTTGCCTCATACCTCAGAGCCCCTCGGCAGTTGAATCTATGGTTTTGGTATTGATAAAAATCAAAGTTGGGTTTTTAATTCTTTAATGAAATTTAGAACAGCTTCACAGACATCTGGCCTTCAATGACACTAAAAGGCATCAAGTTTATCCTCTCTTTGCATTATCATTGCATCACTCAAATAAGACTGATCCAGATATAGCTTCCATATACAACCAAATGTAAAAATACTCTTATAAATCATCTGCTGAACTTACGTTTATCCAGAAAATATGTAGCATTTGGTAAATTGCACCAATGGGTACACAATTCAAAACAAAACTATGCATATAGCTAAACCTTTTAAAACAGCTTAACATGCATCAGAAGACACAAGATATTTGAACAGCAAAGATTTTCATCCAATTAACAAAGGGGGAGATCATCCTGAATGGTCACAATTTTAAGAATATTCATCATTCCTAATATTCATTTTTAAAGCTTACCTGAATCAAAATGCTTCAAGTGTACCAACTTGACAGATATAATGGTACTTTTTGGTGTACATAAGACATAAACCAAAGAAATAAATCTCCATTATATGTGTACTACTTCATTGTAGCTGCAGCATCATGGTTTTATAAATTCGTCTTTGACCATAATGCAAGATATTTTGCGCACTGTTGGGGAGAATTTCTCCACTTCCCAGCTTTGGTCAATCAACTACTTTACACTTCCAAATTCTATAAACATTCTTTAATTAACCAGTCTGTATCTTTTATACACCTCCCACCCTTTAGTTGTCTCCACAAGCGATCAACTCACTTGCTTTGAATTTTCTACAAACCAAGTGACAATTCTTATCAAGCTAGTTTATCCCCATGTAGAGACGACTATAAAAAGTTGGGATGTAATTAAAATATTCAGATTGGTTAAAGAATATGTCCAGAATTAGGGAGTGAAAGGTAGTTGATTTACCTATGCTGGAAAGTGGAGAAATTCTCCCCAACAAATGCACCGTAAATTGCTAATTTTTTGCATTACTGAATCTGTAGCAATATGGTCAAAGACATATATATAAAACCATAATGCTACAGTTCTTCAGTTAACTTCATTTTACTCCTATTTTCCAAACATCCAAGATTTTTTTTCAGTAAAAACATTAAACACCAGTTACAGGAAATTCAGATTTATTTCCCAATGCAGTTTTTTAAGTGGTGAACCCTCACCACATACTATCACAGTTTTGAACACATTGTGTATATAAATTTCAGCATTTTTACAGAGTCAGTAGTTCACCGACAAGTATCACAAACAACTCATGCATTCATGTTTACAATACTGTCACAGTACAAAAACAGATCAGACATAACATGATTTCAGCTTTAAAATTTCAGTCAAACTTTCTTATAAATAAAGATCTATAACTATACTCTCTTTCTCTCTTATTGTAACACAGAAAATGACCAGGTTTATCACCACTAGATATCAGCCGGTATCTCCATTTATATACTTCTCTAATCTATAAATTTAAGCACTAGTTATCAAAGGGAAAAAAATCAATACAAATACAATAGTTAAATCTGCTTTCAAACATGCTAATTTCATGCACAAAAAAAATATTTAAATTCTAACTGAAAAATCCAGCTAGTCAATTGAATAAGGAAATATATCAATTTAAATTTCTCATGGTCAACAGTTTAAATCATGGAGACAATATACAAAAATCCCCCTCCCTCTTAACATTTCTGAATAATAGTACAATATTGCACATGTAGAATTACATTACAAAACACAAATTCCCTAAAATGCTAATTTTTTTAAGGCTTTACAAATGTGGCAGTGTTCTATACAGCAATCATTTAATGTACCTTGTTCACAAATAAATTGCACTCTGATAATGTTGCTTTTTGATTTCAGACTTTTACAGAAAATGTGTAACTGACTGGACGGATGATAAATAAATGTACACTAAAGGTCCTCACATTCATCCAAATATTTTATCTCTCTACCATTTATTAGACTTGGACTCGTGAGGTAGATTTATATCAGCTACATTTTATGGATGGTGGGCACAATACAAATGCTCACAACTTTACGGGTGAAAATGACACAGAAATTGATGTATATCTTGCTTTTATGAAATAAAGTACTAAAAATTAAGAATAAAGTGGTAGAAGAAAAGTAGTTAAAAATTTGTAGCTGTAGGTTGAAACATACTGAACATATGGCATAGCTAAAATGGACATTCTTTAGGTTAGTATAACAAACTCTCATCAAAACTTCTGATATGGCATTGATGATCATGAACACCTATTGAAAATCACAAGACTAAAATATTTGATACAAATGGATGGAGACGTCATGGCTGCTGATTCAGTGGTCAATGGATCTGCTGATGGGTTGAAAGCTTGTGTAGGTCTGGCCGGTCACACTTGGCTGTTCACTCAGAACAGAGCTTGTCACTGTTCACCCTTTTATACTGGACAACTCAAACAATTCAGGTCACATCCATTGCTACAACCTTTTCTCGTTTTATGTTATGGATGTTGTTTAGTCTTGCCACATCTTCATGGTTTTGCCTGAAAAGATGAGTAAATGTTCAGAATGCTGATGTATATTTTTGTTAAGTACAATCGTACTTTGTAAAAATGCTGATTATTTAGAATGATGGTCATTGGATAGAACTGAATAGGCTATTTAGCTGAAGTTTAATACAATATATCCTGGTTTTTCCATCTTCAGCAATAATCAGATCTTTTTCCAATATGAAAACAAAAGCATAGCAAACTACAGCCTCTCCCCTCCATGTCAACATCTTTTCTCTCGAACACAATTTACACAAGAGGCCCACGGGCCTTATAGGTCACCTGAGTATCATGCAACAACTTTCCAGTGATTGTATTTGGTTCGTGTTTTAATCCAAAAGCCATGAAATTCACAAATTTGGAAAGAGGCACCATTGCTTAACAAAGGGTAGATTTCAAAGCATTAATTTATTTTTAGTTAAAGTACCCCCCTGGTACCTCTGACCCAGCGTCCCTGAAATTATCTATTTTGAAAGAGGCCCCTTTCTTCATTACAAGGCCAGCATTTTTTTTTTATGTTTAGGTTTAGTTATGAACATGAGAATAAAAATGTTCTGAATGAGAAGAAAATAATTTTTTTTTTGTTAAATCAATTATTATTATTTGTACATTCTTTTTTTATACCATTCTGATAGGCTTTTTACCACTGGACACATAATGCTTACAAATATGAAAGTAGAACATTGCTTATTTCATCATCTGCCAGTTTGGGCCAGTTATATAAATTTTGTGATGTTGGTCAATATGTATGTAAAAAAATCAATTCTTTAAATGTCTTTCAATATATCTTCATTTTTTGATATGTGTTAGGTGAATGTGTAGGCATTGTTCTAAAATTTACTTGATGCCTAAAATTATATAATTCCTATCATAAAACAGACAGGGAGTATTAGGGAGTAGGGTGAACATTTTTTCAATTAAGTGTAAAATAATTTAACTGGCTGATGCAAATGATACTTCATGCCTGTATATATTTGTATATTTTTGCCTTTTAATAGTT
>PRKT01000015.1:2918230-2995199 GCA_003671525.1 Saccostrea glomerata | reverse complement strand
ATGGGGGGGGGGGGGTCTGCGGTCTTCACCCCCCCTTTTATTTTTTGTGAGGTCAAGCACCGACAAATTCTAGGATTTGGAAAATTAATAGGATGTTTTTGCTTATCTACGGAAGCCCGTTGGTGCCACGTACGAAAAATATTTTATCTGGCGGCCGCCAGATATTAAGTGGCGGCCGCCACTTATCATTTGGCGGCCGCCACATAATTTATATGGCGGCCGCCAGATAACACCTGGCTTCCTGAATCGCATGCATGTTTCAATGTGTGGTTTAAGAGGTGAATACAGTGTAAAAATTATAATAGCAACATTAATCAACCAAACCGAGATTTATTATGAACCAACACTCCAATCAACACTACATAATTTATATGGCGGCCGCCATTTAATATCTGGCGGCCGCCACTTATTATTTGGCGGTCGCCACTTATTATTTGGCGGCCGTCACATAAATTATTATGTGAAATGTGAGTGTTATTGTGTCTTTATTGGGTTAAGATATGATGGATGTTGACACAGCCGCTGCTTATTGATACAAAAATTAATGATAAAAAAGAATTCTTAAATATTGGAACACCATTCTTGGAAATCCAGAATGCAAAACTTTATTTAGTTCTCAAATCAAATATTAATCTGCTCTATGCAAAAACATATCTACTAAAAGTGTGGTTTGGAGTGTCGGGTCCTAACAATCTCTTACAAGTTTGGTTGATTTTCACACTGTATACACCTCTGAAATCACACGTTAAAACATGCGCGCGCATCAAGTAGCCAAATGTTATCTGGCGGACGCCAGATAAAGTATGTGGCGGCCGCCAAATATTATGTAGCGGCCGCCAGACAAATTATGTGGCGGCCGCCAGATAAATATGTGGCGGCAGCCAGATGTTATATATCGGCCGCCAGTTAAATATTTGGCGGCCGCCAGATATTATGTAGCGGCCGCCAGATAAATATATAGCGGCCGCCATTTAAATTATGTGGCGGCCGCCATATAAATTTTTTGGCGACCGCCAGATATTAAGTGGCGGCCGCCAGATATATAAGTGGCGGCCGCCAAATAAAAAGTGGCTGCCGCCACATAATTATCTGGCGGCCGCCAGATATATAAGTGGCGGCCGCCAAATAATAAGTGGCGGCCGCCAGATAAAATATTTTTCGTACGTGGCACCAACGGGCTTCCGTACTTATCAGATTATATTCCCCATTCCGTAGGTTCATTTTAATTCCCCCCTCTCCATTTTTTCTTCTCAGATATTTTTTCAGGGGGGGGGGGTCCCAACAATCGTTCCTACTAGCCAGTTTTTATTGCACGAAATCCACTGCAATACGGAGAATACCGAAGGAGTCAAAATTCATCACAATTGATATGACCGGTGCAAAACAAAATTATCATTTATAATAAATATATGTCCAATGGCATTCGTATTCAAAAATTATTTGTCCCATGCCTTTAGACATATAAAAAAGGTAACTGTTCCATGGTCTTGATGTTTGTGAGATTACTGGAACAAAAACAGCAAAAAGTACAATGTTAATAATTATTTACTGAAGAAATCTTTAGCGGGTAGATAACTACGAAAGCCCATTGATCTCATTTTCGTAGGTTTAAAAAACATAAAATTTTCGCGTTAAAACGCGAAACTTTGGCGATTAAACGCATAACTTTCGCGTTATAACGCGAAACCTTCGCGTTATTTCGCGAAATAATATGCGTATAGTAATGCTACTCAGAAACTGATCTTGACTGACAGATAATAAGAACATGATGAACACAGATGGGAACTCTCATGAACTTCTGAGGAACTTATCATCAATTTCCTCAGAAGATGTACTGGAGAAATGATGCGAGAATAGGATAAATTAGTCACCGGAATATTTTTTTTTTAAGGCCTTACTAATTAATAGAATGAATTTTACTTTCTTGTACATGTTTTTCAGTTGTTAAATTTAAGAAAAAGTTTGATTTTTTTTAAAAGAAAGTCTCCACTTGACGTTAAAGCTGTGTTTTTTTAATCAGTATATAATTATTTACTACAACTGTTCCACTAGTACGGAAGCCCGTTGGTGCCACGTACGAAAAATATTTTATCTGGCGGCCGCCACTTATTATTTGGCGGCCGCCACATATATATCTGGCGGCCGCCAATTATTATTCGGCGGCCGCCACTTATATATCTGGCGGCCGCCACTTATTATTTGGCGGCCGCCACTTAATTATCTGGCGGCCGCCACATAAATTATTTTGCAAAAGGTGAGTTTTATTGGGTTAAAAAGATGGATGTTGTACGGAAGCCCGTTGGTGCCACGTACGAAAAATATTTTATCTGGCGGCCGCCACTTATTATTTGGCGGCCGCCACTTGTATATCTGGCGGCCGCCAGATAATTATGTGGCGGTCGCCACTTATTATTTGGCGGACGCCACTTATATATCTGGCGGCCGCCACTTAATATATGGCGACCGCCACATAATTTTTATGGCGGTCGCTATATTATATCTGGCGGCCGCCGCTTATTATTTGGCGGCCGCCACATAATTTATCTGGCGGCCGCTATATAACATCTGGCGGCCGCCACATGATTTATCTGGCGGCCGCCACATATTTAATTGGCGGCCGCCATAAATTTATCCGCCGGCGGTCACTTATATATTTGGCGGCCGCCACATAATTTATATGGCGGCCGCCAGATAAAACCTGGCTTCCTGATGCGTGCGCATGTTTTAATGCGTGGTTTAACAGGTGAACACAGTGTAAAAATTATAATAGCAACATCAATCAACCAAACTTGTGAGAGATTTATGATGAACCAACACTCCAATCCACACTTCTAATAGATATGTTTCTGCATAGAGCAGATTAATATTTGATTTGAATTATGCAAGTATTTGAAGAGTGTTTCGATTATTAAGAAGCCTCATCAGGGGTCACGGACATAAATCATGGTGTTTGCTGTAAGCTATGATTGGTTGAAATTAAATAAAGTTTTGCATTTTGGATTTCCAAGAATGGTGTTGCAATATTTCAGAATTCGTTTTTTATCATTTACTTTTTTATCAATAAGCAGCGGTTGTGTCAACATCCATCTTCTTAACCCAATAACACTCACCTTTTGCAAAAAAAATTATGTGGCGGCCGCCATATAAATTATGTGGCGGCCGCCAGATATATAAGTGGCGGCCGCCAAATAATAAGTGGCGGCCGCCAGATATATATGTGGCGGCCGCCAAATAATAAGTGGCGGCCGCCAGATATATATGTGGCGGCCGCCAAATAATAAGTAGCGGCCGCCAGATATATATGTGGCGGCCGCCAAATAATAAGTGGCGGCCGCCAGATAAAATATTTTTCGTACGTGGCACCAACGGGCTTCCGTAATGTTGACACAACCGCTGCTAATTGATAAAAAAGTAAATTATAGAAAACAAATTCTGAAATATTAAAACACCATTCTTGGAAATCCAAAATGCAAAACTTTATTTAATTCTCAACCAATCATAGCTTACAGCAAACACCATGATTTATGTCCGTGACCCCTGATGAGGCTTCTTAATAATCGAAACACTCTACAAATACTTGCATAATTTAAATCAAATATTAATCTGCTCTATGCAAAAACATATCTACTAGAGGTGTGGATTGGAGTGTTGGTTCATAATAAATCTCTTAAAAGTTTGGTTGATTGATGTTGCTATTATAATTTTTACACTGTATCCACCTATAACCACACATTAAAACATGAGCGCGCATCAGGAAGCCCGGTGTTACCTGGCGGCCGCCATATAAATTATGTGGCGGCCGCCAAATATTATGAAGCGGCCGCCAGATATATAAGTGGCGGCCGCCGGATAAATATTTGGCGGCCGCCAATTAAATATGTGGCGGCCGCCAGATAAATAATGTGAGGGCCGCCAATTAAATATGTTGCGACCGCCAAATAATAAATGGCGGCAGCAAGATAAATTATTTCGCGGCCGCCACATATTATATAGCGGCCGCCAGAAAAATATGTGGCGGCCGCCAGACGTTATATAGCGGCCGCCATAAAAATTATGTGGCGGCCGCCATATATTAAGTGGTGGCCGCCAGATATATAAGTGGCGGCCGCCAAATAATAAGTGGCGACCGCCACATAATTATCTGGCGGCCGCCAGATATACATGTGGCGGCCGCAAAATAATAAGTGGCGGCCGCCAGATAAAATATTTTTCGTACGTGGCACCAATGGGCTTCCGTACACTAGTGAATAAAGCAATCAATGATTTTGGACTAAAATCATACCCTGTAGAAACATAACTTAAAAGTGAGTGAACAGTATCATTGCACGAGCTTAATGGGCCATATAAGTAAGAAAGCCTATTAGGATCAATCTAGAGAGAAAAAAATTAAAAGGCATTATAACGCCTTTCGAAAAGGCGTTATAACGCGAAAAAAAAGCGTTATAACGCCTTTCCAAAAGGCGTTATTACGCCTTTCCATTCCAAAAGGCGTTATCACGCCTTTCTAAAAGACTTTATTTCGCCTTTTAAAAAGGCGTTATTACGCCTTTCCAAAAGGGTTATAACTCTTTATGAATAACCATTATTTATGACTCGTGTTTTTCTACTGGCCAAACTTGGGACTTTTACACACTACAAAAAAATGTTCAGGAACCAAGCACCCAATAGCTAATTATAATATCTAAACTGCTGCACTGAAGGCTTTTTCCCAAAAGTGTGTATGTGAAGAAGGGGGGGGGGGTGTTACCCCATTCGCACTTGTACTACTGGCCTACTTGAAAAGGAAAATGGAAAGGCGTTATTTTATGTTGATAAATATATGAAAGATTTAATTAAAACCATCTTTATTTATGCAATTCTCTATATTCCTGCACTTATCTTTGACAACTTCTTGAATTCGTATTAAGAAAAGGCAACACTCTACTTGTGAAGATACGATATAGGCCTGCCAGATGTATCTTGGAGCTTTGCTTGCCATGTATTAAAATTCAGGTCATTTGAAGACATTTTTCTCTCTTCTTGGAAAAAAAAGCAGGCAAACTATTTGCATAGGTATAATGAGCAATTGAAATCAATGATCTTTGGTAGAGGTGTGTCTGGTATTTAAGAAGGACTTAGTTGGTTCAACATTGAAAATATATGACGCATTTAAAAATCTTTTTTCCTGGAAATCTAATTGTTATCTGTTTAAATTATTTTTGAGAAATTAGTCCTAGGCCCTATATCAAATTGTGAAATTCATGTCCGAAAGGTAAGATTTCTGCACCCCCCCCCAATATGTTTAGTCATTTATTCAAAATAAAGATGTAATAACGCCTTTTAGAAAGGCGAAATAACGTCTTTTATAAAGGCGTATTAACGCCTTTTGGAAAGGCGTAATTACGCCTTTTAGAAAGGCCATAACTTTTGAACGGTAAAGACGATGGCTTTCTTACTTCACATACTAGTACTGAGTATGTAATCCTTGTGACAAGACATTTCATTGGATATCAACAACTTTGACCCTTTGATCTTCTTTTGAAATACTTTAACCTAGGCCATAACTTTTGAATGGTTAGGGCTAGGGCTTTCATTCTTTCCAAATGTAATCCTTGTGGCAAGTCTTTTCTTTTAAAACAACTTTGACCCTTCGATCTTGATCCTGGAATTTGACCTACCTTTAAAAAAACATTTAACTTGCCCATAACCTTTCAAGAACAGGTGGTGCTAGGGCTTTCATATTTTTCTTGTGAGAAGTTCTTACTTTTAATATGTTTCAACATATTTGATTACCATTTGAGAAAATTTAACCTTTGCTATTTTGCCATATGGGGGCATCAATTTCTACTAACACATCTTGTTATTTTACTTTTTTTTTTATCAGTGACCTTGAACCAAAATGACCTTAGGTTAGATCATGTTGAACCGTAAGGCATAGCTAAAATTGATAAGTTAGAAATTTACAATCATAAACTAATTTCAAATCATTAATACCAGTATTTTAAGTTTTGACATTTATGTTTCAATTTGTAATTTTTTATTCACTTTCCTTCCTTTGGGCTGCACAGAAGAATTATTTAATAGTCACAAAAAAGTAATCCTTTTTAAGAATATATACATCTCTTTTAAAGGCATAATGAAGGCTGCAATCATTCCTGGAAATGGTGCTGGTGATGTTTTTCATGCCAACTGGTATGGATGGGCATACAAGCAAATAAACAAATTAGAGAATGTAACCTGTAGTTTAGAGAATATGCCCGATCCCATCACAGCAAGGGAGTCCATTTGGATTCCATTCATGCGTGACAAGTTGGAATGCAATGAGGACACCATTATTATAGGTCATAGTTCAGGAGCAGAAGCAGCTATGAGATTTGCTGAACAGTACAAGGTCAAGGGCATCATTTTAGTGTCAGGTACTTCATTTAAACAAAACTTTAGCAATTGATAGTAAAAGCACAAATGCTTTGATAGAATGTGTAATTGTGCATCCTGCAAATATTTTATCATGAAAAAAAGAAGTTACTTCAACCAATAAATGTCATCTTTGGATAAAAATACATAATCATGGAATTAAAATTACTCACAATGTAAATACATACATACTCATTTAGTAGGAACAAAGAGAACCCAGGGTAACTTATGAATTTAATGGTCCATAGTCAATCCTGAAGGACATTTACATTGCATCTTATGAATATGTACTGAATAAAGAGGTTTCCAGAAGAGATGTACAATTTATTTATAGCATGTGTCACAGACCTGGGGGATGAGAATGAGCGGGCAAGTGGGTACTACAGCAGACCCTGGGAGTGGACAAAAATCAAGGCTAACACAGGCTTTGCGGTGCAGTTTGGGTCCACAGATGACCCCTTTATACCATGGGAGGAGCAACAAACTGTAGCTGACCAACTGGGCACTGACCTCAGAAAATACACTGATAAAGGTCACTTCATGAACAGCACATTTCCAGAACTGATCAAAGTTGTCAAAGAAAAGATGAAACAATAAATATTTCCATTTCTCTATTTCTTTTCTCTGTGATATCTCTTTGAAAGTTAGTGGAGTTGATTTCTTGATAATTTTACCGGAATGTAAATTGAAAAGTCAGGAGCTTAGGAGGCCTATGCATGCCAATCTTGTGCGCATCTGTCTTTGAGTCTGACGCTAAGGCCAAATATGCATGTAAATCTCACGAGGCTGTCTTTGTGTTTGACATCAGTGGGAGAGGACTTGGGAGGCCCCATGTAATTTAAATCTATGTCTACATTTTTAAAATCTGAGTGAGTAAATCTAAAATTTTATTTCACAATGAAATGGAAATACTTACACATTGTATAAGGAATTGCTGTCTAGGTAGTATAGAACGCGACAGTGATTCCTTAAATATATAGTATAAATGTTATTAATTTTTTTTAATATATTTTTTTCTATAACTTGTGAAAGTTCTTTAACAAGGACCGTGATTTTTGTGAATAAATTATAAATTCTCAAAAATCTGCAAAAACTATGTCAAATCATACTTTCTCAATCATTCAATAATAATAATAAAAAAAAAGGTATTAAATCACTTGTTTATCCAGAAAAAGGAGAAAAAAAACTTGCTCTTGAACATAATTTAATATTCTAAAAAAAAAAAGGGAAAAATATATATGCTAGGACATCGCAAGCAATTTGTTAAAACGGGTCATAAAAGGTTAACATTGAATATTATTATAACAATAATCACAATTGAATTAGGTCCCCTAAGTTCCTCTGTGTTATTTTGTCCTGCTTAGTACCAGGGATGCCACATTTTCTAGTGCATCCCTGGCCTTAGAATGTCTCAGTTCATTTAGTAATTTTATGGCAGCAGCACTGTGAGCTTCAGCTAATAGTCTAGTTTGGTAGACACCATCACTCTGAAAAAATAGATACACAGTAGCTGTAAGGGGAGATAGCTGTAAGGATAGATGTTTGATGTGTCAATGCAATGCTCAACTAGAGGCTAAGAGTGTTATTTTTTAATATAAAGTCATGTTTTCAAATATGTAAAATATATATCCCAAAACATTTTTTTTTTTTTACAATCTTTTAAAGTTTGGCTTTTTTAAAGGGGATCTAAACTTACCTTGGCAACTAGGGATCTGGCTAATTCTACATCCCCTTCATGACAAAACCGTCTCATTATCAATGCATTTAGTTCTTGATGTTCCTGTAAAAAAGAAAATCTCATGTACACCGAGTATAAAGTTAACATTTTTATAACAAGAGATGTTTGTAAAACACTTATGCCCCCCTCCCCCACAAATTAAAATTTTTCTAAGTCCAAAAGGGCATAACTCTGTCAATTATGTTGCGATTGTACCCAAAACAGAACATGACCTAGATATTCATCTGACTAATCTGTATACTAAATTCCATTTCAATATGTGCAACCTCTCCAAAGAATATGAACGGAAACTGCAAAAATATGGAAGTCCAAGGGGCATAACTCTGTCAATTATGGTGTCATCGTACCCAAAACAGAACTTGGCCTAGATATTCATCTGATTTATCTGTATACTAAAATCCATTTCAATATGTGCAATCTCTCTAAAGAAAATGAACGGAAACTGCAAATAATTGGAATTTTTCTAAGTCTAAGGGGCATAACTCTGTCAATTATGGTGAAATTCCAATTTGGGAGGAGGGGGCATAAACAAACATCTCTTGTCTTGATGGGATCTTACCTGAGCTGCGTATAGGACAGGAGCGGTGGCTAGCCCTAGCTTTAGATCGGCAGCTGTGGGTTTACCCATAATGCTCTCTTGGGATGTAAAATCTAGCAGGTCATCTATCAGCTACAAATAATAGACTCTGTCACTCTGTTGTTGATATATGACACAACATTTAATATTTTTCAGAGTCTTAGAAGATTAAGACACTTCATATTGCCAGTTTTTCACATTTCGAAAAGCAAAAGGCTTATTGGCCCTTACAGTAACCTGAGCATCATGAGTTTCGTAAGATTCATAAGTAACATGTACATGTAGTTACCTGAAATGCCATTCCTATATTTCGTCCATATTCAAAAGCTACCTGAGTTATCTCCTCACTACAGTTATTTAAAACAGCAACCTGAGAAAGAAGGTGGTTATTACTACACATGTACAAGTTTTTCAAATTTATTATCTTTAATATTCTTGTCTCCTTCTAATGTCTTCATTCCCGTTGTGGAAATGAACCCTACTCTCCACTTTGTGCAAAGTGAATATTTTTTTGCATGTAGCTGTAATGTTATAATGCTTATGGAACTTATAAATACTGTAGATTCCTAATTATATGCGTGGAATTAATTTCCGCATAATTTCGCGAGAAGCATCACTAGCGAAAAAATATTACTCGCTTTTATTTTTATGGTGCTGAAATCTATATAAATTCTTTTAATCAACCGTCCATTCACGAATTATAATTCTCGCGATTTGACGTTAAAGAGCCAGTTCGCGATAAAAAGTACTCACGAAAAATAAGGAATCTACAGTACTACCTCATTGTGATGCAATGAAAGATATAGACAAGGATCACTCTCTGAGCAACAGAAAGCTCTGTTTATATTTTTCTCCTGTACCAAGTTTAAATATCTACACACCAATACTCACTGCTTTACAACTGTTTGCCATGAGACTTGCGGTTTTCTTGTAGGTTTTCTTCAGGTAATGGTTGAATCTTTCATTTGGTTCTTCCTTTGATCCTAGCTGCATAAATTCCCCTGTGAAAATATTGAGGTAAAATTATACGCCAAAATTTAAGGCAAAGAAAGCAGTAACTTACTAACTACAAACTTTTGTCATAATTAATACTCAACCCAAATTTTTTGGATTGATAAGACTGCTTTGTACCTCTTTTCTTGTGAAAATGGGAAAATGTAATGGAATGTGACAGAGGTTTTTCAACTGGGTTGAATGGTCTAGTGTTGAACAAATAAAATTGACCACTACTCTAGTGATATAATTTGCCAGGGGTTTGTTGGAAGGGTACGGCAGTCTTGAACAAAGACTTGTAAAGACCTTCATCCCCTTATGTCCCATGACTTTTTCAAAATAATACTATTTACCATAGATGCAGCACTACATAAAAAATGGTTCAACTAAGATAAGCTATTAAAACGAAGACAATAAAAATATTCATACAAGAAGGATGAAGGTTTGTAATCAATAGTAACAGATTAGTCAGTTACCCAGCTTAATCAAGAGACAAATAGAATAAAACTTATACTTAAGATAACTAAGTCAATGTTTATGCTTAAGAAGCTAAAAATGTGAAAGCAGCCTGACTACTCCTATAAATCTAACCTCTGACTAAATCCTCGATGACCTGAGACAGTATTTTGACCACCTCCTCATTTCTTAGCTGGGCCAGAAGCATGGAGGACACAGAGAGAATATAATCCCCTACCAAGATGGCCTGCAAAAGAAAAGGTCATATTAGAGAAGTTCCATATTAAATTACCAAACATCCAAGCAAGACTGTCATACCTTTATGATGTGTTTTTTATCCTAAAACAAAAACTTATTTTTGTTTATCTTTGTTTGAGAATTACTCCTCATCTGAATACTTATAGCCAAACTCTACATATTTTATCTGATTTCTGTGTAGAATAAGACTGTTTCTTATGCCCACCTTTCTTTGCCCCCATCTGTTGTCTACTGTAGGCTTCCCGCGTCTTGTAGAGGAGTTGTCTATCACATCGTCATGGACTAGACTGGCAGTGTGAATCATTTCTGTTATCATGGCAACCTGCTTTTGGGACTGTGAAATTCTACAAATAATACATCCTGATGTATATATACTCAGCACCTAACAATAAAATTACTACATGTACCAGTACATAAGGTTCTTCATAACTTCAGAAGTAGAATGTGAAATATCATGTTGATATACATCTTAATTACCAGTAATAAACATGTTTAAATGAGTACAGTTTATACTAATAAGCAGATTGTATTCTGTTGCTTTTTACTGGTTCTTTCAGCTCCCTAAGGCTTGGTATATTTAGAAACAATAACTTACACATCTAATGTGTTTTCATGGGCATTGAGGGCTTTAGCCATTAGGAGCACAATCAGAGGGCGGAAAGTTTTCCCTTGTCCATCAAAGTAGTATTGCGCCATTTCTCTCAACTCGGAAAAATGTGTTCTAAATGTCTGCAATTGAAAAGGAAAATTATTTTAATGATATGATTTATAAGAATATGAATATCACTAATGCAAAATAAAAATTAGGTTAACACAATCTATTATTTCATATTTTTAATAATCAGTATTGACATGACTGATGAGGCTTTAAAAAAGAAATTCTTAATGTCCAATTATAGGGTACCAGTACAATACAATTTGCTAACATTTTACCCTAATAATAAGAGCTGCACAAAAGTATAAAAATAAATGTTTACAATAAAAAGTTCCTTGATCATCACCTTATTAATGCTGCTGCATATATGATCAAGCTCTGGTTTGGCCAGCTGGAATGGATTTATGTCATTTTTGGATTCTGTATGAGGAATATGTGAAGATAGTGCTCTTTGCTGCACAATCCGAAGCTTGCAATGAGAAACCTGTAGAAAATTCATTTAAGATGACACATTTCTGATCAATATGAAGTCAGAACTTAAGAAGATAACTGATATGTGAATTTTTTAAAGAATTTTAAATATTTAAGACTTTAGCCCTATTCATTGTGTTCATAAACAGAATTTAATTCAAATCAAACTAAGTTACTGTTAATTATATATCTTCTCTTACGCATGCATTAAATTTATAAGCTTTGCTTAGCATTCATATGGCAAACATTAGGTAATTAAATGCACTGTAAACTAATTTGATTAAACTCATTTTCATTACAGTTTCCTTTTGAACACAATTTATTTTTTACTTGCATTAATAATATACATAATTCAAATTAAAATGTCAATGTTAACAGGACATTATTTCAAATCCTACTGTCACTTCATCCTTTTTCCCACAAAAGAAGGGAAAGGATGCTGCTTCAAATGCTGCAATATTGTAAAAAGCCTAATTTGGATTCCTATACAATGTATGCATACAAATACAAAATGTCTATATGAGCCCCTCATCCCATCCCCAACAGTGAACACCTTTGACAGAATGATTATATTTTTATCAATCTGTGACAGAAGTCAAGCCATGGGCAGGGTTTTCAAGGTCTAGAAAATAATCCTTAAAATTGTGTTTATCTTATGCAATATCAGCTGTTGTATAATAATAGAGAAAATTCGGGTGTTACTTTAAAATACCTATATGCTGATGTTGGAAAAGCAAAAAATTATCAAAAATTCAAAACATACTGTGTATTTGAAGTAACATACGTCAAATTTTAAGTTTAATATAACATTTGACGACGCTGAGATTGCATCCTGTTCAAATACCGGCTCTGAAGGTCGTTTCGATGAGAGCTTACCTGCCATGACCTACGTTCCCTTACTGGTTGTGTATTAAGCGTGCTGTTTCTAGAAATATTACACGTTGAAAAATACCTTTTTAAACATTGTTTTAAAACTAAAATATCACGCAATTGTATATTCAGTCTGCTCGAAACGGATGCCATGCTCAGACGGTTTTGATTTCAGAATATAAGGAATACCATGCCCGACAAGATATATTTTCACCCCCCCCCCCTTTTTTTTGGGGGGGGGGTGCATTTGGAATGTTAAAGAATGTATTTAAAGTATTGTATTTAAGAGTAAAAGTTATTTAATGAATGGTGCATTTGGAATGTAAAAGAATGTATTTAAAGTATTGTATTTAAGAGTAAAAGTTATTTAATGAAATATTCATCACATGTTCCCAATCTTATCATAAAACCGTAGAAGTTCAGTCGCTCTATGTCATGGTAGAAATTTCCGGCTTTGATATGGTATATATACATGTAGATAATTTTTCCCTGTATATTTTTGGACGGTCACTCATCAAAATTTTATTTTATATATGCATATAAACAAGGAGCTGATAAAAATGTTGAGGGTATATGAGAGTATATGGTTAATTAATAAATTTACTCAAATGGTGAATATTACTGGTCAAGCCGACGACCTTTCCTCAGATAATTTTTTTAATTCACTTTTTAAGATTAAAAAATTCTTGACCAAATATGTTCATATAAGATAAAATACTATATTAATAATATAAGATACTGTGGCTGGTTTAGGACAGGTTTAGGACAGTTGTGACCAGTCAACACGAGATATTTGCTCCTTGTAAGCACCTGATACCACCTCTGAGATTTTCGAGGGTCCGTGCCCTTTTCACAGATTTGTAATATTTAAGATTTTTTGAGATATATCACTGATTTCTTATCTTTACTTTTCCTTTGAGACTACGTCATTGGTGAATTATTTCATCAAAATATGATTTAAATGATATAACTGAGTTAAATGATTAAACCAAATTGTTTTCATCTCTTCAGGTACATAATAAAGGTAAAGATTTTGAACAATTTCTTGTTTGAAGACCATCAGATCAACCTGGTGACGAAAATTTGTATTAGTATCGAAGTTGTTTAATCACCTGTGTATGGTTACTATCGTAGACACATATCAATATTTATATTCCCCTGGTCTGGACACAATAACATTCAAAATTAAAAGAATCTTATAAACAAAACAACGAAAAAAATATGCAAAAAAAGAACATAAAAGCAGTCTTATATTAAATTTCTGACAAAGACGTCGGAAAGAGTGGTGTTAAACCTTTTTTTGACAAAAAATAGACATAACGTAGGCATCAAACATCATTGTTTAGGCCCCCCTTTTTGAATAGGAACATGTTGCAGAGTATAGTCTAGGTAGGGTAAGTGGTAGTCTTTTTAATATATTGAAAAAAGTATAATTTGGTCTAATGAAAAAGGATTTTCCATAGTGCATTTTTGATGTGCATTTCCAAGTAGTCGAACAAGCAAAAATTAAAAAAAATTGTGGCCCCCTCCATCTTTTTTTTTTAATTAGGTCAAACGTAAAAGTCAAGGGGTCAAAAATCACAACATATAAATATCTTTCCACGTGTAATGAAAATGTCAAATATAAAAGCCCTATCTCTTCTAAATCAGTCATACTGAAAAATATAACATTTTTAAAAGAAGGTCAAACTTCAAGGTCAAGGTCATTGGGTCAAATATCATCACAGGTAATTATCTATAAACTATAATATGAAAGCCCTCTTCTTATTTCAAATTTATAGCCACGAACAGCCTAAAAGACGAATGAGATTAATCATTAATTTAATGTCCCTTCGCTTTCGCGAAAGCGGGGTGCCAATATGTAACGGACGTCACTGTACGGCCACGCCGCAAAATCCGCTCCTTTTGTCTTTTGAGTTTTGTTGGTTCTCAGCGAAAAACATTCAGCCTAACAATAGGAGACGGGGACCAGATTAACAAGGACTTTGATCGGAATGACGTTTTCAATCACGTGGTAACACATAACATGGATGGTAGTAATACGTATGTTTCTCAAGTAAACAATTGTTGCAACTAACGTCTCTTGCTGCTACTTGTGGAACAGTGTTTGCAGAAACAATGGAGGAACCAGCAGAAGCCATTCCTGAGGAAACTGAGGAGGATACACAAGGTAAAATCAGTCAATGCAAGGCATAGACAGGGGGTCTAGGAAGTCTGTATGAAAGAAAAATGGGTGTATGCCAAATAACATGAGTCATTGGAGACCATGAGGTTTCTGTCACAAAGCATCATGGCTAATTTTATACATCTGACCATTACTTTAAGTATCATTGAAAAACTTTTGCTTTGTCAAATGCATTATGAATGTGCTTGATTATGAATATATGATAACCTTGGCTTAAGACATCTATTGTTCATGTTGCACTACCTATACATGTAGTAGGGTATTGCATAAGCATATGTAATGATGAGGAAAAAGGACATCCTCAGTCATTTCTTAATGAAGATGATGACAGGTGTTTGTCTATAGCCCCATTGCTTAAGTTGCATAGAAACCTGTGACTTAAATGCACCTTTGGAGTTAGATTATTGATTACACATATAAAGAACCTACACCCAGTTTTACCGAAGAACTATAGGAGCTTTATTTTGTATTGATTATTTTTTTTCACCTGAGTATGTGAAATATTTTGAAGTGCAAGGGAATACCTTGCATTTTTGGAATAATTTCAATCAGAGTTTTTTACAACCTTATGATTTTAATCTGTGTCAGATAAAGAGTGGGAATGCAGTTAAACCCTAGCTTAGTTCATTCATTTCTTGCAAATTGGCTAGAAAAAAACCCACTAACTTTTGTGTTTGCAAATCTTTTTAAATCAGAAATGTTCAGTGATATAGATCTGACATAAACTTGTGTTGGGAATTAATGGTTTGGACAGTGGATATCAGCTGAGGTAGGTCAGTCGGTAGAGCACCTGACTAATGATGCAGGGGTCTAGGGTTCGAATCCTGGTCTAGCCATATATTCTCTTCTTTCCTATTACACTTGAATAACCTCCACACAATCAGATTATCTAATTTCAATATTACTACCAATTAATCATTTATAATATCCCCCCTGCTTGAAAAGTGGGAGGATATAGCTATAGTAATCCGGATGTCAGTCCGTCTGTTATGCTTTGGGGTACCCATTCCTCTCACACCACTGAATGAAATTTGATGAGACTTTCACAGAATCTTTATTACATAGATGTATTGCCATTGTGCATTGTGCACCTCCTATTTTAATTTTTGATTCGAGGGGGGGGGGTGTTATCATTTAGTGAGCTCATTGCTCACAGTACCTCTAGTTTTTGCATTATTTTAAAGCACCTTGGTTGGGATGCTTATAGAGAGAATTTGTTATTTACACAGTATTTCCCAGTTGTGTTTTTTATAAAGTCACATATTAACAAGTTGGATAAAAGTCACATCTCACTGCAAAACACTCTTTAAAACTTATTGTGACGTCACTACTTTGGGATGTAAAAAATATCCAATGAGTCATATCCACGGGATATAGGGGTAAACATCATTGGGATGAATATCTGATAATTCAATTAAATTGAATTTTAGAAGCATGCTAATGATTATACCCCCTGATAATAAATACTTATACAGTGTATTAACAAGATTGACTTCTGTTGTTAAAAATTTGTGTGATAAGTATATTATATAATATTACGGAACATGTATTATCATGTACTTTATATGTGATAAATGAAAACAAAAACTGAGGGAATTTTTTTTTAATATGAACTTTTTATGAACTTTAACACTGTTTAATATATTCAATAGGTTGTTTAAAGGTTTCAGTGTTTAACCATACATGTTTTGTTAAATGACAATGAATTTAATACTATTTTTTGGGAGGTGGGTGGGGGGATAGGATTCAGGAAGCACCAGCTGAATTTCTTTTTCTAGTTGATCATGTTAATGCCAGTGAAACTTATTCTAAAAATGACCTAAATTTCTAAAAATATACACATTCCAACTTTACAAACTTTTGATTTTTCACTCATTTTAATATGAAATAATTTCTATGTAGTACTACAAAATTGGATCATCAGGCTCAGTGAAATCCAAAAATAAATGTCTATGTTTCAGGTATATAAATGATGCAGTCATTATAAATTAGGTATGAGCTATCACATCTTCAGAAACCCAGGGTCGGTCTTACTTCTGTTATCTAAGAGAAGCAAGACTGACCCTGGGTTTCTGACGATGGGGCTATCAGATTCAGTAAGAATTTCTCTGAAAAGAAAACCCCTACATATATGAATATAACATGCTTATAATATGAGCCAGGGATGGATGGTTTTGCATCATTAATAAGGGTAATTTGTTTTTATGCCTTAAGTTTACAATATATTTTAAAGTCATAGGGAATAAAAATCACTTTGCTGTAATTAAGCATCAAATCATTAGAAAGTGTTTGCTATAAAGCATGTTTTCCCGTACTGTCTCTGGAATGTCTCAATTTACCACCTTCTTTTACCTAGATAATTTAATTTAATTTTTAAGTCTCACACCTTTGCATCAATTGTCATATAACGGTATTAAGGCTGCTCAAGAACAGAAGTTATCCTTTATAGACCTTCCCTTTTCTCTCCTCCCACTAAATATCTCGAAAGGTTAACATGTAAACATTAAAAAAGGTTAATGTGTAAACAATTTAACATGCAGTGTTCTTCACATATTTAGAAAGAGACAGCTTAAAGTTTATCAACCATATGATAAGGGAGATAACTCTCATTGCAATAAAGTTGCTATATATTTTTTCCTTTAAAAGCTATTCATTTCGAATTTTGCACATATACTGAAATTGTTTGTATTTTTGAATTACAATTCTTTTGAAAAATCATCAGAAGATGAACCATATTGATATAGCATTACCAGTACTTCAGAGAATCTGTACCATTTACTGTAAGAGTGGAGGGGAAGGAGCATTCATTGTATTACTTTAGAGCTTAATTGTGTTCTGTTTTAATGGAGGACTTTGGACCAATGTATACGTTAGTCTGAAGCTTTGTAGCATCCGGTTTTAAAGAGGGCTAAAGGATTCAGTGTTATGTATTGCTTAAGATCATCAGTTCGTTGAGAGTCGGGTCATGAGGTGTAAACATGCATAGTATGCACGGACTTAATGTTTAAAAATAAAACTTAAAACATGAATTAATAAGGCGCGAGTCTCTTTGTTGAAATATAAACAACATGATTAAGGGACAATGTATATGCAAAGGTATGAATCATTATGAATTTCATGCATGCTTATATGTAAACATTATAAAAATTTAAACGATGTCAATGTAAACAAAATGCTTGTGTAAATTAATCTCCTCGTAGAAATTAAATGACTGGAGCAAAGAGCACTTGAGCATAATTATTGATAAGTATAAACCCTATATACATGTATTTTAATTGTTAATGAGAGTGCATGGTTTTAAGCATGGAACATTCTTTGAAAACAAAATTGAAACATGTATTTATTCAAAACAGTGAATGACTGAACAGTCCATTGACCTCTAATGTTTATTTTATGACAAAATTTCACACAAACATGTTGGGTGTGGATTCATTGTACAGACAGTTAAAAAGAATGAAATAAAACATATCAATCACAATTTAAATATTTTGTAGATTTTATTGCTGAATGCATCATACCATCCCCATAAACATAAGCATTATAAGTACAGATGTACTGGTGTAGTGACTTTTAAGGTCACTTGAGACGAGGGGGCCGATAACATACTATGCTTGCTTATTGTGATCACTATATTAACAAAAAGGAAAGTAGAACCAATGTCAACCCAATATGCAAATTTATAAAAGCGACATTTAAAAAAAAAAAATTCAAAAATGACATTTTATGCAATTTATACTGAGATCAATATGTATAATCCCTATTTATGATCAATTTTTTGGCACCATAAACATCAAATATAGACTGTGAACATGAAGTACATAGTGTTTATTTTTCTCTAATTTAGTTGCTGTAAAGAAGGTCAAACCTCCAAATAAGAAAAGATTTGAAGAAGACTTAGAACAGCTCAGCAGCAGAATACGGGACTTGGAAAATGAAGTGGTAGGAAGTTATAGCTTTAGATACATCTATTATGAAAATGATTTGTGCTTACTTAACAAATAATTGAGGAAGTAAAAAGCAATAAAGCAGTAGTATTAGAGTTTTTAAAGATATCATAGTATTACTGAATATTTTGACCTTTATAAAATTTACAGAAAAAACTGCAACCAAGTCAGAAAGGTGATATAGCTAGTAAAAGGAGCGAGAAAATCGAGATCATCAACACATTGAAGACAATAGATACGGAGATCCGAGCCCTTACTGCAGATGTTACAAAGAGGGTAAATCTCCTGGAACTGTTGGTTGTATTTCAGATAGGACGCAAATTCAATTAGATATGGATAGAATGATTTTGAATATTATCATATAATATGTTTCTTTTTACAGAGGGCTGCCTTAGATAGGTTACAGGCAAACCTAGTGTATAAAAACGAGAAGAAGATTGACGATGCTGTCGGGTAAGTTGTTGCCATTACATGTATTTATTTAATACAGATCAATACTAGTTATTTATTGTTGGTATGCATGGGGAAAAAAACAAATACAGGCTTAAACTGAAGTATTTTGACATGGATTGAACTACATGTATCTGAAAATGGCTAGATATTGGGGATGTCAAGATACATGTATCAGAGTTAGATTTTGATGTCAAAGTTTTCAAAACTTCCAAGAGTGCTTGGTATTTGTTGTCAAGAAACTAAAGGCTTCCATTAGATTAATTTAATGAAAACTCCTAACTTATGTTAAAAATGCTATACTTTGTAGGAAACTAGAATATCAGTTGAAGAGGACCAACTTTAAGCTGTCAGAGGAGAAGAAAATTGTAGCAGAAATAGACAAGCTCCAACGCTCCAAAAAAGTTCTTGTGTAGGTATCTTTTAAAAAGGAAGTAATCCATGTTTCTCTTACTGTGATAGCAGTACAGTATTTTTCATGACTCTGAATATTGATTCGACACAGAAAATGAATCAGCTGACCATTGTTTTTTTTGTCCTCAATTTTAACTCAAGGAGTTAATTTCTATAAAGACACTAAAATGGTAAACTCTCTGATGATTAAGACATAATTCATTATTGTTTTAATATTGAGTTGTGAAGATTACAAAATAAATGTGACAAATTAAGAAAAAAAGATGAAAGGAATTGACAGGGTAAAGAGGCATACTTTATGTAATGTATATGTATTCGGTATTCTTTTTAATAGTCAGTATGTGGCTCAGAAGAAAGAAATGGATGACGTTCGAGAAAGGCAGAGGCAGTTACGAGAGGAAAGGGATGTAAGTTATAATTTATCAGTGTTTATAAGAATAATGTTTTGGAAGTCTTTCTTTCTGTTTCAAGTTATTGTAGGTCATTTGGTAAAGTAATTTATTTCCATTCCAGAGATTACAGAAGGTTGTAAACCGAATAAGGATGGAAGAGGACAGCATCAGAAGAAGTAACCATGACAGGAAACTGAAACTGGACCTGGTCAAGAGAGGTGAATGTTTTAATGTTGACTTTGTATCAGTTATTCTTTCTCTGTTGTAGGGATAATCAAATTGGGTTATTCGGGTACAATCATATAATGATTGTACTAAATTAAAAATGTTTCTTTTTAAACAGCTCTCAGGGCTCGACATTAACTTTTTTTCCTACTTGTCCATTCGGACAAGTGACCAAGATATTTACTTGTCCGAACTTCAACTTCACTTGTCCGAAATTTTTTCAATGAATGTCTTGTTATGTCAACTTGAAAACAATTAAAAAATTAAATGTGCTTGATTTATAAGTGTTGTTATTGATAAATAAGACAAACACATATAAAACAAAATTTTATCTTGATTTCCTGTCCTGACAACATCATAAATGTTCGCAAGTGAATCTGTAAAATCAATCAAATATATTTTAAACTCACAAACGTCATAAGATCCATGCCATGCAATAGTATGGCTGCAACTAATGAACATCGATCCCGATCAAGTGTGAACTTACATAGCGATTCATATCGGGATTGAAATTCAGGTTTATGTACTGCTTCCGTTTTTATTTGATAAATTTGACAAAAGTTGTTTTTTATAATTATTATTATTTGAAGACTTCTTTACATAGAAAAATCACTTGTCCAATCGGACAAGTGCCCAGCAATATTCACTTGTCCGAAATTTTTTTTCATTGGTACCGGACAAGCGGACAAGCGTTAATGTCGAGCCCTGGCTCTCCAACCCTAAAAAAAAAGTATTTTGGCGAACATGTCATTGACTCATTCAATAATAAACCCCAGAATAGGAATTAAAAGTTTTCAAAACTCTTATTTTGTGAAATATTATTGACTCTTCATGCTGAAATGTCACACTTGTAGAACTGGATGAATTGCATGAAATAAAGAGGAGAATGGTCCAGGATTATAAAGCCTCTGAGAAAGAATACCAGGACGTCAAACAGGAGGAGATTAAAGTCAAGAGGCAGGAAGGCTTCATCAAAAAACAGGAGAGAAGAAACACCATGGAATCATTCCAGCAAGATCTGTATGTACTGCAACCACGTAGAGGCATTCTGTACCGCTAATCATAATGAATATTGAAATAATTTAGATTTGAAATGTATCTTAACATTTGGCTTATCTATACAATGTAACATTGAAGTCCCTTTCAAAGTTGGGGCATTTCAAGAGTGGCATAGCTGTAAAAACAAACAGATATGGGAAAAATGCATTTGTATAACCCTTCTTGTACATCAACTTTGTTAGGCTAAGACACTGAAAGGATAAAACATCAAAGAATGCAAATATAAGTAATAAACAACGATTATTCAGTGAACATGGCATTATGAATAGCAATAGCTCTGCTGGCATATTTTCCATGATGCGCTAGCGCGCATCATGGAATATGCCAGCAGAGCAATTGCTATTCATAACGCCATGTTCACTGAATAACGTTGTTTATTTCTTAAATAAACATGTACCTTGGAAAATTAACTTGAACCATGGACTATTGTAGGGAGGTTTATGGAACAGCTCGAAAGCCATTTGAGGATGAGGTGAACCTGTGTAACACCCTGATTAACTATCTGAAGAAGTTTAATGCCTTGGATGAGACCACAGAGGACACTGAGCCCTCCCCCAGGGCGTCAGGCTGGTCCCTCATCAAAGGTAGGCTAGAAACACAGTTCTGTAATGCTGTAATGATAAAAGTTCACAGTGTGTAATGGAAACAAGTTAGACACAAGTCTTATCAAGGGAACTTTTAACACAAATTTTTGGTAATGAATGTGAATGTTTGTGAATATTGTAAGGATTAGTACATACAATCAATACAATTATTGGATGTGATTAGCATTGAAGGCAAGTTTCGTTTATGGGAAATCATTTGGAACAAATAAAACACTAGTGTATTAAGATTTTATAACTCTGCTGTACTTTTTATTAAGGAAATGGGGAATCACCAGGTAACTGAGGTTTTATTAATTTAATTAGTAATTTAATTATACATCATTTAGAGGCAGGTTACTCATGTTACTTTTATATCATTTTTAACCCATGATGAAATATATACGACTGTTTTAGTTGTCCTTTTGTTTTGTTCAGCATTAATCACAGTTTTCATATACTTGAGCTTGATTTCAAGGCTCATTTACTCTGATCAAATTTTTTGTCGATCATTCAATGCATACATTATTATTTATTTGAATCACTAGTAGTTAAGGCCTTACCAGAATGCTATTATTGTATGCCTAATTTTGCAACAGAATAACATTGTAAAATGAGATTGTCCCATTTCAAAATTGCTCAAAGTGTATCATTAGGGAGATACACACCAGTCACCTGCCTTTTGTAAGAATATCTCTGTTTTTAGTTTTGTCTCCTCTGTCTGAGGATAATAAAAAAAGAGGGGAGGGGGATAAAAAGAAAAACAAAGCAGGGAATAAATTGTCCTTGGGGGTCAATATTTATGCATGCTCTCTTATTCAAAACTCCGACAGAAAGCAAATTAACCTACTAACCGGGTAACTAGACAAATTTTTCATGCAGAGCATAAAATATGTGTACATGTATTTGTGAGCAATGTCATATTTTTATTGCTTTTGGTTGCCTATACCTTACCCATATAGCCTCCCACTCAAATCATATGTACCTGTGCACTGACATAATAAAATAGCAATCACCAAAGAATTTACATATAGTGTACAATATCTTCAAGGCAAGTACAATGTGATTTTCCTTCCCAAAAAATCAAATTTTGTAATTTTTCAAAAATTTCAATCTCATTATGTGATAAATTCTCAAGGAATGTTTTGGTATATAGTAAGATTTCCAATTTGATGCACAGAGCACATAATTAGAGAATATGATTTTATATGGATTGTTTTATTAACTGTATATGTTTATGTTTATGATGCTCAGTAAGATTGTAGCTATTATCTTATGTTTCTGTGATATGGTGAATAGAGGCAGAGACGTGCATGTACATGTGCATGTACTTTCAATGGCAGTTCTAAGAGATTGGGTTTCAAATGTATTTGAAAAACTGTACAAGAAAGTTCCACTATTGCCAGAATTGTGTGAAAACTGAAAAGATCTTCACTTCTTTACAAGCAAAAAATATTATAACTCATGAAATAATTCTTTTGAAATTATTTGGTTTACTTATAAACAGGTCTAAATTACACACTTTATAGTGGAAACCAGTCATCTGTTTTTGATAAAATTGACATTTTATGACGTTCTTGAGTCTTATTTATTTTTAAAGCTGCCATATCTAATGAACTAGAGGATGGGAAATACGTCCTTCTGAAGAAAGAGGAGGATGAAGAATTTCCAGATCGTCGTCTGAGGCGATGCAAAAGACCGAGCAAGAAAGGCCGTAAACAGTCAGTGGTGAGTTCCATATTGCCAGGTTTTCCTTTATTTGATCAGTTCACTTTACGGTTATTGTCAAGAGAGTGAATAACAAAGAAATTAACAAAGATTAACACATACATTGAAACAGGTGTTAGGTAGACAGAAACCATTTATATATTTATACATTGATCTATTTTCTCTTGTTTTTCCTTCTCTGATGTCAATATTATTTTAATAAAATGATATTTGATATGATAATGATAAAATTTTATTGAAGTAATCAATCAAGCATGCATGTCAATTTTAAGCCATCATTTCTGTGTAAAGAAATTTCAGTGATATGACTAGATTTGTTTGAAATGCCATTATGTTTGACAATTTTTAAAACATATTTTGTTGCTCTGATTTCAGATGAAGTCATTAACTCACCCACCACAGATTTTCTCCCAGTTTGCCTCACTTAACCTGAATGCCCCGTCAAATATATCTGAAATTCCAGCATCTCTAGAACAGCTCGAGGCTAGAAAGGCAAGTAAATATAAGTATTTTCACTAGCTTACCTGTCAGATCGGAAAAAAAGTCAGGCAACTTATCTGATTGAAAAGTGTCATGCTACCTTCTTTCAAGTCTTGTAATTAGGGCATTCCAACTTTTTTTCTGTTAGTGTCCACCCTTAAATAAAAAATTTAAATGCAAAACCTGTCTTTCTATCCGGGAAAAACAAACAAATCAAAAGGAAAAAACACAGTTTAAGAAAAGTATAATTTACTATCATCATATGAGAATTTTCCTTGCTATGTAATCCCTTTTGGAATAGATTTGGCCAAAAAAGGGGGTGGGGTGGGTTGAAGTTTTATATGGACATATTGGATAGATTTTAAAAAACTTCTTGGAACAACAGAGCCATGTTAAGTCATAATGACATACACAGGCATTTTCAGAGTACCTAATTAAACTTAAATTTGGAATATAGAGGGGAAAAATCTTAACAAGCCTCTTCTGCAGAACAGCAGGGTCAGAACTAGTCAAAGCAACCCAATGTAGTGAACCTTATTGCATATTTAGATAGTTGCATATCAGTATATGGCCACTGGGGCATTCTAGGGGATAAGAGCTTTACATGGAAGCAATGAGAAATATTATTCTCTCACGAGAACAAGGCCACATTTACCCCTATCAATATTTTTTGCAGATATAAGCTCGTTCAAAGCATGGTCTTTAGGGCAAGGTTGGGGCCATAGGGAAACAAAGAAATTAAAATTTGCTGCAATTTGTAATGTTGACATGAAGCCTCAAACATATGCATGTTGTACTATTGATCGAAATTATTAAAATCATTGACTTAAATTTGGTCAGCACACTGTATAGTTTTATTCATGTATCTACATGCACATGCTCATTTGTCAAAAAGAGAATGGTGCCTCAGATGTACATTGTGTTCCGTGTGCCTTTCGATGGGCTGCATGAGTGCATGTTCATATACATATACATGTACAAATGTAAATGTACATGTAGTAATATAGCCTATTCAGTTTATTTACATGTGTGTGCATGCCTCATTTTTGACATGTATAAATATGTATCATTTGGCTTTTGTAGAAATATTATGAGGATGGTGCACAGATAAAACTGAGAGTATACACCCCGTCTGTAGAGGAGAATAGTGATGGAGGAGTTTCCACCAGTGATGGTATATCAGCAACAGAGAGTGCCATGTGTGAGATGTCCCGCCAAGCCAGCCACACAGAAAGCATGGAGAACGCCAGCGGAACAACAGACCAGTGTCTAGACGAGCTGGTCCGAATGTCAGAGACTCTCAGTGAAAAATCCGAATACACAACGGAACGTAGCAGTTCTGATTCCACAGTAAGGTCGTCTGACTCTGATCACTCTGGGCATTCGGTGAGAGAAGTTTCCAGAGAATTCCGAGATTCTGAAAATACGCCTGCCGCAAGTTCTCCTCTGGCTGCTGAGTCCTTGGTAGTTGGACAGAGAAGTATTGATTCTTTAACGGATGACTGCTTTCAGCCAAATGACTCAGTTACAAAACAGACAGTGGATCATATATGTGACAGTGATATAGTGTCTCCAGTAAAGATAGAGGGTAGCGGTGACCTTGAACTGGTGGAGGGTGCCACATGTGGTAATGTGGTGCTCGGATCAGGAGAGATGATGTCAGCATCATGATGTTAATTTCCAGAGATGACAGCGGGCTGTCATTGTCAGCTGACATGGTGTTGATTGTCAGCTGGGTTCCTGACAAAGAAAACACAGTGTGTCAGCTGAGGTTATTTATATGATAAAAACTACCAGTGGTATAACTCTTTGTTGTCATTTAAAAGAGCCCACAACCCAACTTCATTATAGACAAACATATCACAATCTAAGAGAAAAAGAATATCCATGACTAATGAATTCATTAGCACAATTAGATGATAGAAGCATTTTTTATCGCATTTGCTCATAATAATTTTAGTAAATATCAAGTAGTTTTAAGCCAGCTCCATAACTTACAGTATAAAGAAGTGTGGAAAACATATTGAAAAAAAAAGGTTTTACTGTTGTACTGTCTTACATATTATGTGTCAAACACGAGGTTTTATGTATGTTGAAAGTGCTTTATATCAACAATTTAATGTATAGTTTTATCATAAAAGTTTTGTTAAGCATGAGAGAGTGGTATGTGGGGAAAGTATTTTACAATTTTAAATAATTTACTGAGAATTACATGACATACATGTATATATAGTCAGTGAAGTAATATGTGCATTATGTATTCATTTAAGTTAAATATTATGCATATTATCATGTGAGTCATAATTTTAACATAATTAGAGAAATCTGTGTGTTTTGGATTTAGTTATGTCAGTTTAACTGAAATTCTGTGTAAGACTTGTGGCATTGACATTATATCATAAAACAAAGAAAAATTTCAGATGTGGTATGGAGTGGACCTGTGCATTATCATGTTTTCCTTTGTTGTTAGACAATTCTAATCAACAATTATCATATGTGTGGTGTAGTCATAGATTGTTATGGTGAATGAGTGTCATTCTTTTATGTTGTAGAGTATAATTAGTTATTAAGACGTAGCACCCAATATGATGAAACCCCTATATCATTAACGTTTGTTTTGAGACATGATTGTTTTGTTTGATGTAAATTTCCTATTTTATTTATTGTAGATTAAGTTTAGTGCATATAGATGTGAATTAATTGTCCCAGTTTATTTATTTTCAGATGTTTCTTACATGTACATGATCATCTGAAAGTTTATTTTGTTAGATATTTAATATTGCTGGTATTGATTACATTTTTAACTGTGTTACTTTTTACTGTGCTTCAATATGCGCACACATACAAGGAAAAATTAATTACTAATAATAGATCACTAGCAGTGCATCATCATTAAATATTTGTAGTTATCTTTCTTTTTTGAACACAGATCAGGGATCCTGCAATTACAATCATATCTTTGTTATTCAGGGTCTTTTTATGTGTGCATTTTTTTAAAATTTCTAAACCATATTTTTGAATTCATTCTGTACCAAATATCTATAAAACCATGACTGTTCCTAGTTTTAGGTTCATTTGGTTGAATAAATGCTTGAATGCATGATTACTTTTGATATTTCATACCCTAGACTTGAAAGACATCACTTTTGGTTGGAACTGTTTGAAGTATGAACCAGAAATCTATTTGAAATAATATAAATGTTCTTGTCTTTGTTAGTTAGAGTACTTTATTCTTTAAGCTCATGCACCAATACACATGGAGTCAAAACTCAGTGTTTTGATATTGGATTCCAGTTCTGTAGAAAAAGAGGAGAAATAAATTTCAATTTTTTTTTTTTTACATATTTAAGACAATGTACGTGGTAGAGTGCAGTCTCTGAATTCAGGCAGAAGTGAACCTGCATGGCACAGGGAATTTTAAATCAATGTGAAGTCTTGTAAACTCAATATGAATTTTAGATATAAAAGCTTACTAAGTTAGTCCCAAATTAATATTTCCTTTGTTTGTCTTGGTTTATTTATTTTTTTAATGCTGTATTTTGGGATTTCTATTTCTTTCCTAATTCATTGTTGAAAAGGTTAGTATGTCAGAAGCGTTTTTCCTGTGATATGCATTTTGAAAAAAAAAATTAGTGCTCTTGACTTTTCCAACTGAGGATCATTGGAATAGCAGAAATTAAAGAAAAATTGCTCTTTGACTTTTCCAACTGAGGATCATGGGAATATCAGAAATTAAAGAAAAAAAAATATTTTGATAAAGGGGGGGGGTGTGTTAAACATAGTAAAAAATCTCTCATCTAAGAAATCTTGTTTTAAAGTGCCTAGTTATTTTTTTAACAATTTGTTGTAGTGGAAAATCTTTGTTCTTTCCATCATATGTATTCAGAATGTGTTTTTTTGACTGTGAGAGTATTGAAAAGTTTATTTATGCAGATTTTTATGCATACATTTACTTCATATTCATAGCTTAATTAATGGGTATTTATTCCTCGATCACTTCTCAGTTTTATCAGACCGTGATTCTGTATGGCTGTTGAGTGGAAGCCAGTATGTTGTTCATTAAAAAAACCTGTGTATAATTATGAGATTTTGCATGATATAGTTTGAATGTTGACACATTTTGTACTAAATTGTGAGAAGAATTTGACAAGAAAAATAAGTGTGTTCCCATTTTGCCAGAAGCTAGATGTCCAGCTAAAAATAGCTGAATATACTTAAATTAGGGTTTGCAAATTTTGCCGTTTGAACTTGATTTTTGAAATCACTCATATGTAGATCATGATTTTCCTTCAAACATAACCAAATGTAATTAAATTGCTTTATACTTTACCTAAATTTTTTAAAGGTAATTTTATGTGGTATGGGAATAAATTGAATAATAATTAAATGAAATATCCTTAAATTAGGTCATACTTATTTGTATTCTTTATGTAGACTCTCATATACTTATTTCAAATAAATATTGAGATTACATTTAAATTTAGATATTTTGATTTGCTATTTGTTTTTAATCTTTAAAACACATACCGTCAGAAAAATTAAATTTCATTACAGAATCTTGCTGATATTACAGGAACACTTTTTCAACAAGATAAATGTATTATACAACTATATTTTTCATAGAAGTACAATTTTAAGTATCAAATATGTGAAAATTATTTCCTCATAGATCTAATACTTAAAAAAAATTAATAGTACATGTATTTATAATAATTTAATACAGGAATTTCTATGTTTTATACAAGTTTCCATTCCACTAAATTTTCCTTGAATATCCATTAAGGCAAAATAATAATTTGAACCCCCTATTCTGTAGCAAAGTCAGGAAAGGAATAAACAACATGTTTCTTTTCTAATGCTTTGGTGATAATTGTTTTCACAAGTTGAATATTTTGTCATCTTGAGTGAAGAAATCTTAACCCCAAAAATGACAATTTTTAAATGGATTGTCTGGTGATTAGAGCTCATCTGTTTTTATTTAACTTGTTCATGTATAAATGATGAGCAGTTAGCCCCTGATTTCAATTACCGGGTATTTATATATACATATTTTTTTGATTGAAATTTGTAATTGTGATCAATTTTCTGTTTCTTTTGAATTTCAATGAAGTTTATCAAATTTGAAACTGCTTTCTTTTTTAAAAAAGATATTCAGTTTTTTTAAAAATCTATTTTGAATATATTATTTTTCAAACCTGATTGCTCTATTTTAATTTTAGAAAAGTGTTGTAGTTTTATGAATAATATTGAGGCTTGTTTTTCTTAGCATGACCTGAGTGAAATTTAGTTTCAAATGTCAATTAAATTATTGTGGCAAATTTTGTCATAAATGTACACTGAATTTGAAATTCAATAAAAGTCGTGAATCAAAATTAATTTGCTTTTTATTTATTATTGAACTCTTAATTATTTCCTCAACACATATTTGCCAAAGGTACCGTATTACCTTGTTTAATTCAAGTGGAAATTCCTTGTCATTTTGCTGTCTTTACTTAGCACATAGAATTCGATGAGAGCTATTCAACTGTCACATTTTTTTTTTATTTTACCTCATATAAATTCTGTACTTGGTCATTATTTGGCCTGTATTAGCTCTGTTTAATTGCATTTTTTAAAAAAGATATTTATACATGTATCACAATTCTTATACATATTAGTACACATAGTCTTTGCTCAATTGTGGCATTTTATACTTTGACCTTTCTTGTAACCTTGACAAGCTATTCAACTGTGTCATCATTTTCTAATCTTGACATTTTGTATGACCTTGATCACATATTCTTTATTTGCATTTTATTTGGTTTCAAATAAAGTGTTTATGATATCTTCGGTAACATCCCTACAAAGTTTCAAATTAGTAGGAACTATTCTAAATTACATATTTAAAGGGGTTGAGAAAGAAGGCTTGAAGTATGTGAGTGGAGACCTTTACATGTTTTGTTACAGCAGTAACAACATGAAGAAGTACATTTTAATAGGCTGATAATAGGCTGAAAACTGGCCTTTTCTGATTGGTGATGTTATTTTGAGATACAGTTGCTATGATGTCATTCAATTATGGTAATCTAACAACAGATATAAAACAGTGAAAGGGCATGTATGTATGTTTTTTCTTAAAGGTCATACATGTTTACTGTCATAAAGGATATCTCTGACTTTCGTGCATATACATACTGGGACAAAAAAGAAACCAAAAATAAAAAGAATTTCACTTTTCTTTAATAATTTGTCTAGTTTCTCTTGATAATTAGCTTAATTCTTAAGTAATTGTTTCAGAAGCTTTTGATATTTAATTAAAATATTGTTCACTCTGAGACCTATGCCTTTGAATTTCTTCCAATACATGATATTGCAGAAAAACAAAGTTTCAAAAAAAATTTAATCTTCAATTTATTTTCATCTGTTTTCTTTTATTTTTCTGTAACACACATTTCAAAAATATATTATAAACAATTTTCTTATATAAAATGAAAACATTTTTAAATTCCTATTTGTGGAAGTGATCCCATTGTTCTACAACTACACCCCTGTACAAAGAGTTTGTGAACAACAGTGGACAATCCATTGCATCAAAGTGACCTGTTCTAAGTCAAGCTGTGACACATGTGGAACCTGTAAAACCTTGTCTAGGTCCTCTCGATGCAGTCTCTGTCCTGTAAACTCTTTCTGAAGCCCTGCTGTAAATTCACTGATATTTGGAACACTGCAGTGACAGATAATTTCAGAATTTATAATTCTTCCCTTATCAAAGTTAAATATCACAGATAGTTCAGCTTTAAGTTTATTTGAGATGAATTTTCTGTCTAGAGTGAATTTTGGAGTTCTGCCAAATATCCACTCCCAGTCTTCTGAGGCCTGCCGGATCTGTGTCACGCCTGGAAACAAGGCCTCGTCCCTGGGGTCTATCCACTCAATCTCTCCCTAAAATATCCTCAATAAAGTCATACAAAGGTCAAGGATGGGTTAAACTTTTGAAAACAAGGTGACAGGATTTTCTTGTCAATGTATTACTGGTAAATATGTCAAAGAATCAAACTGAGCAACTTAAGCTACAGTGACTATACCCCACCCATGCATATGTATGAAGTTTCTGGTATTCTACCAATGTTTTAGATGTGATGGAAAAATATTTGTGTACATAATTTGGCATATTCAAAATTTAGCGCAATCACTAGAAGCCTGTTTTTTTTTAAGTACACAGACAATATTTTCTTAGTGTTTTGTACAGTCAGGATACTGTATGTGTACTTAAAAAAGCGGGCTTCATATTTTAGTGGCTTTGGCACAGAAATTGATGTGCTAATTCATGAATACCACTAAGAAATCATGTACAAATAAAAGACATGTGTCTTGTAGCACTAATTCATGATTAAGCCAACAACTGCATGTTCAAAGATTACGCGGATTATGACATACACACACAGTATCTTTTTCTACCATCATACACACAGTTGAAATTGTTTTTGCGTATTTTCCTGATATATAAAGAAAATCTACGACCTGTTTACAATTTTACAATTTGAGTGCATTTACACCTATCATTTTTTAACATATCATAGAATTTTAAGTAGACATTGCTATAGGAATTTCTCAATTTTATAGTCACTTGAAAAAAAATCTTTACTCTTGACAAGATCTGACTCACCTGAGTTTCAGCTGCCTTGAAGTACTGGTGACCTATGACCTCCACCAATGACATGAAATCTATAGTGAGGTCACATTCTGATAGGTTCTTTATATGGGATCTCTTACTGTCTGTAGCCTTACTATGGACACCCAACTACAATTTGATGTGTAATATAAAGAAATTTGAATATCTCCCATATGCATAATTTTAAGTTGTTGAATGATCAACTGTTTGATATTTGAGTTTTAGCATTTACCTTCAGTATATTACCTTCATGGGACTATCCAATGTCATTTCAAGGTTCTCTGTATTGACATCATGTAGGAGGGTAAAGTGATGGAACGTGTTGTTTTTACCAAGTTTGGAGGCTGTTCCCGACACCTAGCAATACAAATGATATGCATGGATCAATGGTATAACTGGGTAATTTACAACTATTAAATATAAGAGGTCCACACAGTCAGTCATAATTCTCATCAACACTCATTCTGCTTAACAGGAATGCTTTATACTTGTCCAAAAAAGTTGGAACTTGTGTTTCTCAAATTAGATCAGTATCTTAAATAGCATGGATATGTCCAAATGAAACTGAAGTTCCAACCACAGTATTTAAACCTAGATATCCTGAAAGTTTTTTTTTTCTCTGTTACATGAGTTTGAGAAAAATAAGTTAAACTGTATTGTATTTTTCTAAACCCACCTTGTATAGCCCATCCAACACAATGTCTTCCCTGGCATTGACCTGCAGATCCACATCCCAGTGTCTAGTAATGGCTTCTACCACCAGGTCCAGGTTCTTTCTTCTGTTGTAAAGTTTATAAGTCTTCAGGAAAGAGCAGTTAAGATTCCCCAAATCATGGTACACACACCCCCCTCCACTGATCCTGCGAGCCAGCTTGATGCCCAACTCCCTCAGTTTGGGAAGGTTACACTCTAACCATGGATTCTGATGCCTTCCTATCACCACTGCAGGTTTGTTCTGCCACATTAATAGGATGGATTTCTTTTTTAGGTCTGCTTTCTCATAGAGCCATTCTTCTAGAGCTAAGTTTGTGTAGATGTCGTCAGAAGTTGAGACCAACACTTGATGGGTGTGAGTGTTCTGGGAGAAGCTCTGTTTACTTAATAACAGAATTTCAGCTGGGAAAAATATCCTCTGCTTCAGTTTCCTACACAATTGAATCATAATTCCCTCAAAAGTCTGAACTCCTCCTGTAAATATTATTAACAGAAAATTAATTATAAATCTGACATCAATAAATATGAATATGAAATTAAAGGTATTTTTTAGCGAGATTAACCAGTAAAAGTATTATATCAATGGAAATATAGAATTCGCAAAATGTAGACTCTAAACAAGTCTGAAGACTATTGATATTTTTGTTTCATCAACATATTTGTCCAAAGCTTGCCTTGTATTAGAAATTGTTTGTGCAAAAAGTGCACTTTTATGGATCAATCAACTTGGAACATAATCTTCTTATATATAATGATTAAAGATCATTGATATTAAATTGAAGACCACACAGTAAAATACTTCTTTTGATGTGTGGCAGTCAGCCGGGTTCGATTGCATAGCTCAGTTGGTAGAGCACCTGACCAGAAATTCAAGGGGCCCGGGTTCGTATCCCTCTCTGGTCTGCTGTAATTTTCTCCTCTCCTGTTAAGATATACATTAAGATATACATATGCCATGCCCTGAATCTGACAGGTGAGAGCCATGTCAGGGATGAGCCTGAGTAAAGGTCTTTGGAGAGTCAAAGACCTTAAAGGAGGCAGGAATGTGTTGGTTAACAGGGTTCGAGCGCCGGTGGCCGCATAGCTCAGTAGAGCACCTAGCCTGATCTGACTGAAGATTCAGGGGACCTGGGTTCAAATACCTGTCTGGTCAACTGCATTTTCTCCTCTCCTGTTTCACATGTACAATTTTTGAATACCACATAGAGTGATATGAACATGAATTTAGATTTTTATTCAGTCTCAGGGTAATTTCCAAGAACAGTGAGGGATCTTTATCGTTCCAATGCCTGCCATGACAAGGGGACTCCGGTTTAAAAAAAAAATTCATCCGAAAGACTCGCAAATTTGACATCAAAGTGCCGAAATTTTGGCAAAGAAACAGTTACGGTTGGTAAAATATTAATTATTATCATCCTACAACGCGAATCTCCTCAGGGGGTTGTAACTCAATTTTTAGTTGTTTCTTCAAGCATACCTTAAATGGTTCATACATCCGATCGGTCATTGATGCTTTTGGATTAAACTAAGCCTATAATGTATATGAGATGTACAGAAAACAAAACTATATTCATCTCTAAATATTTTTTGTCATGCCACGGTCATGGGCGCCGCCATTAATATCTGTTCGATTCTCCTTGGATGTTATCATCGCATTTCAATGGTAGTGCCCGAGGTGTACTCTTGGTGTAAACATGGCAGCTGCCACGGTCGATTTTGATGTTTGGTTGGCAGAAAAATTGACATCTTTGAATCCAGAGGTAGATACTGAAGTTTTTGTATCCTACATCATTGGTATCCT
Source organism: Saccostrea glomerata (assembly GCA_003671525.1). Classification (NCBI taxonomy): domain Eukaryota; kingdom Metazoa; phylum Mollusca; class Bivalvia; order Ostreida; family Ostreidae; genus Saccostrea; species Saccostrea glomerata. The sequence continues at coordinate 2,961,164 of PRKT01000015.1, read as the reverse complement.
AGAGACAGAAACAGATGCCGAAGACACAAAGGAATCCATCATGGATATTCTGGGAGAAGTATTGGTAAAAATCACATGCATTCATTGTACAGAGATGTTTACAATCAGATTTTTTATAAAGTCAGAATCAGTGAGTCTTTTATTAAATGAAAGTAGATCAAATAAAGTGTTCTTTTATGACACCTTCTTGAAATTAACGTGTTACAACAATAAACATGAAACGAAGACTTGCTCAGCTGTTTTTATTTTCTCCCTCGTTTCACTCCTCCGCAAATAAATATTTTCTTGACTAATTTATTGAAAAACAAAGAAAAAGAATATACTGTAGGATTGTTGCGTTCGTTACAAATCGCATTTTTATTCAAAACATACAATCAAACTACATGTAATAAATTTTACACGATAAACAATGCAAGGGCTGGGAGGGCAGGGAAAACCAAAGACACAAAACAACCTGCGATTCTTTGTAACGAACGTCGCATTAATCGAACATTCCCTGGTAAAAGTATTTATAGTGAGCGCTAAATCGCTCGTGCATGAAAAACCAGTTTCTTAAGATACGAAGTTTCACGGAGAATACCGAAGTAAAAACGTAAAGAAATAAATTTATTTTCTCCCTCGTTTCACTCCTCCGCAAATAAATATTTTCTTGACTAATTTATTGAAAAACAAAGAAAAAGAATATACTGTAGGATTGTTGCGTTCGTTACAAATCGCATTAAACAAAGGACAGTAGGTGCAATAAATTAAAATAATTTTATAATCCAAGATTCATTGAAACCAGAATTTTATGTTCAAGATTGGCTTTTATATAACCGTCTTTGGCTTTATCCGTGACCCACCGACCATGTATTTCAAGCAATCGAGCAGACACATTATTATTAGCAGCGGCTGTAACTCCGCCGCTACGTAAACTGTGTAAAGCATATTTAAAACTGTCAAGGCCAATTTCATTTAAAGAAGACAATATTTTCCTAGCTCTTGTATATGACAGAGGTTTGAGTTTATTTGAAACTTTGCATTTATTGAGGGATTTACAAAATTTTCATCTGTAAACATGTAATCATTGGAAGACATCCATCTCAGACATGACGATGTTTAACCAAAACACAGGGCACAAATCGTTTCCAGTTTTTGCGTATATCACCGAATTTCCTCTCCTGTAGATATCCGTTTTGCTTCTGCGAATATCAATTTCGATGTGAGCACTTTCCCAATTGGTATCACATAATCGAATATTTCATACCAGAAAAACACAATAAACACATCACAAAAGAACTTATCCTCGCATTGATTCAAGATTGAAGAAAATTCATGAATCACACTTATACTGTAGAAATACGCTTCCAGAACCGACATTGACATCCTCTGTTGCACCAAACCTCACACAAAAATAGCGACAGTAGACACTGATGCAGGAAGATGCGTAAATGAATGCTTCGAACACCAGTCTCTGAATTTAGAGAAATATATGTCGTAGATCTTGTTCGTTGACTGAGATTTTGTATTTCTCACGACTCCACTATGTAGCTAAAAGGAAAATCGACTTTAAACTTGTCAATATTTATCCATTGGCCTTCATAATTCTTCAAAGTCTGAAATATATATTAACATGAAAGCACATTAAAATTCAAACCAAATTTGTACAGTAACTAATAATAACCACGATATTATATCACACATATTTACAAGCAACTTTATCATCAAAATCATAAATAGGAGAGCAGTCCTCCATGATTAAAAACCAGTCATCAAAATACTAGTATATTATTTTCAGAACCAGCATGTTAGATTATAATCTTATATTAGTATTCATTCAAATCTAGGAGAGCAGTCCTCCTTATTGGATAACAGTCATCCAATCATTTCATTTCAGTATGCATCCACATTGTACACTGGTTAACAGTCAACCTTTGTGTACTATTCTCTTCATATTTCATGATTATAGCATGCAAATGAACATATAAATATAGTGTTCAACATCATGAATAGGAGAGCAGTCCTCCATGATTAAAAACCAGTCATCAAAATACTAGTATATGATTTTCAGAACCAGCATGTTAGAATATAATCTTATATTAGTATTGCAATCATTCAAATCTAGGAGAGCAGTCCATCTTATTGGATAGCAGTCGTCCATTCATATAATTTCAGTATGCATGCACATTGTACATTGGTTAACAGTCAACCTTTGTGTACTATTCTGTCCATATTTCACGATCAAAGCATGCAAATGAACATATAAATATAGTGTTATAGTGACTCAATTACGAAGCATCCAATCCCAGTGCTATAGCATTACTGATTAATTTGTAAATATCTTACTCCTTATTGGATAGCAGTCATCCAATCATTTCATTTCAATATGCATGCACATTGTACACTGGTTAGCAGTCAACCTTTGTGTACTATTATGTCCATATTTCACTATCAAAACATGCAAATGAACACATAAATACATCTGTATATTGTTACAATGACTTAATTACGAAGCATCCAATTGGGGTGCTAAAAAATTACTAAATTTGTTAGCAGCAAATACGTTATTTTTATCAGAACATGAACTTTTTTTTTTTTTTTATTATTATTATTATTTTTTTTTTTTTATTAATACTCATATCTTTCACACAAAAAGCTGCTGAATTCCGGAACAATTAAGGCACCATATACACTGTAGAACCGTAATTTTTAAATACATGTAAATGTTTTAGTGACCTCCCTATCAAATTAATAAATGGGAGGAACAATCCAAATCTTGTGACCAGTCGAAAGAAAATGCGTCGACTGCGCTTGTTCCATGGATCCTAAACAAAGAAAAAATTATTTATTTATTTTTAAACATTTTTCCAATCCGCAAAGATATCGCAAATATAACGTCCCCAAACCTTATTGAAAAATGCAACAATATAATTGCTTATTCCCCAATCGACAAAGTTTGCTTCCACTTTTTGCTCTCGTGAAAACCAACCTACAGAAAAAGTGAATATAGTAAAAGCAAGAGATAATAAATCCAAATTCATTGTGCCGATCTGCGATATTCTACATGTAACATCGTTTTGATTGTGTATGTTTAGTTTTAAGAGTTTTATTTTCTAAAAAAAAATTTCACGAACATTTCAACTGTTTTAAGTTCTCTAAAAGTTGAACTTCGAACTCTCTCTGGTTCGGCCCACATAAAATGCAAAACTTTCTTAGTCGAATCTAACATCACTCCACCCCCTTCAAAATCACTAGCATAAGTAAAAACAATTGCGTTCCGTATGCGATACCGTGGGGAAATAACCCTGGCGGGAATATATATATAGGCTTTTTTTTTTTTTTTTAACAAAAAAGCTCTAGCTCGCACCTTACAAACAGTGGAATTTTAATATTTTCATCCCAACATGATGCATTAGCAATAAGCATTGACAGTTTGTTTGTTTAAATTATTATTATCTTGCTAAACAAAACTTTCTTATTTATGTCGAGGGATACCAATAAAACTGACTTCTTAATTCCACTCAAAACCGAGCCATTCTAACTTTGCATAGGACTCTTACTTGTAGCATCAATAATAAGAAAACCGGCATGCAACAAATCTTTTTGAATATTCTGTAAAAATAAAATACAGTTTTGTTTGGAATCGCAATCCCAGCCATCGTCTAAATACATTAAAACTCCATATGCTTCATCTGTGAATACGAAATAACGGTTTGAGCCATTGAAGTTCCAGGTTAAATTTACATGATGATAAACACTTGTTAAATAAAATTTGATCATGAATAAACCTTTTTGGCAAAATTGAGACCCTCTGAAGACCCCTCGAATTTGAAATTTCTCTTTAAAACGCATGCATTCACTTGTCTAAAATCAACAATCAACCTTTGCTTTTTATTTAATGGCGCCGAAATGGTCAGTGGATTAACAAAATTTACGGTTCAAATCATTCAATGGCTAACTCTTCTCATCAATTCTAAAATGTACGTTTCAATAACGGGGGAGGGGGCGCTCTGCAATACTGATTTGTTGTTAGACAAATAAACATCTTTAGAATATGATGTATATTTTATACTCTAACCAAATTTGATAACATTTAAAATATTATTGTTTTGTTTTATAGCATTCTTATGATTCGAAAGATTTTTTTTTTTTTTTTTTTTAAACGATCTTAAACTGAAACAATTGAATTTTCAGCAGACACTGTCAAAGTCACATTTATAGTCTAATAAATGACTATTATACTCAACTTCATTCTGAACCTCGCAATCATTCCTCGTTGAACTGAAACTGCTGTTTAATAAACTGACAGCGTCAATGACATCAAAATCCTGTCCAGAATTGAAGCTTGTCTCTGTACGTTGTTTTTAAGGAACATCTCTTTTAGAAGTTGAACTTGAAAATAAAACTCTGTGATCTAAACATGCCAAAGACACAAAACAACCTGCGATTCTTTGTAACGAACGTCGCATTAATCGAACATTCCCTGGTAAAAGTATTTATAGTGAGCGCTAAATCGCTCGTGCATGAAAAACCAGTTTCTTAAGATACGAAGTTTCACGGAGAATACCGAAGTAAAAACGTAAAGAAATAAATCTATTTAGGCCCTCTAGAAAATTCTTTGGTATTTTGGGCAAACCCCTTTTCCTTTTCCCTATTACACAAGGTAGTAACTCATCATCAGTGATATCATTAAAGTATGATACTTTATAGACATAGACAGAATGTTAGACACTAGCTATTTTATTTTTGTAGAAGAGGTAAAATGTGTTCTAGATTTTTTCTTTGTGTGAAATAGTTATTTAGTAATTCATATTTTCCTATCTTAAAATTGAATGATCAGTAGTCATTAAGTGTTTGAGGCATGTCTTTTTATGTGGAAATTACATTCAGTCCCAATTCATTTAGGATATTAAGTATCAGGCAATGTAATTTAAGCAGGAAGCATTCACCAAATATGGGTACTACTAAACAGAGTACGCTAGAGTACGATAGAGTACTTTAGAGTACGCTAGAAAAATTATGTTATTTAAATCAATTAAATTGTTTATTTATGTATGTACAATTTGATTAAACATTATTCATGTTATTATAAACTTATATTGCAATATTTGTTTCAAATATTTGTTTTTAGCGATATTTTGACATTCAAAAAAATAACATCCATAATTCAACGCATTAAAGATTACTAATACCCCAATCTCAATTACTATTTTGTTTCAGACTTACGTACTAAAGACTTGCGGCTAAATTGTATCAAATATTGAATTAATATTGCATGTGTAAATATTTTGCACATTAACAATGAGACACTTTAACATGTTAAAGTTAAATTAGATCGGGATCAAACGATAAACCGTAACCTGAAATCCAAAATTGAAATAACTCCTAAAATAAAGAAAATATGCAAATATTATTTAAAATATATATTCAATATGTTAAACTAAAGTAGAAAAACATACAAAAAGTAGTTTAATTGGATTAAATTATAAAATATTACTAGCATACTCTAAAGTACTCTATCATACTAGCGTACTCTGTTTAGTAGGACTGACCAAATATGTTATATTTTGTTTAAAGTTATATGTCTTACCATGTTCTTTTTCTTGAATTTTGCTTGAGTGTTAAAGTTAAATACTTCTAGTGTTGAAATATCTACATCAGCAATAGCAATAACCTATATTCCCGTAATATTTAGGAAAGTGAGAGGGAGTCAGTTTGTGAGGAGGTGATACAGAGATGGAACAAGGAACATAGTAAGACTACAGAGCCAGAGACAGGTCAGTCAAATTTAGTATACCCATTGACTTGAACATGCTTTAAGAAAACATCTTGTTTTAAAATTTAAAAAATACAAACCTTTTAATCTATTACAATTAGTTTGGGTTGGAATCCCAGGGGTCAAGATATTGAAACTAAAATACAATTTGAAGACAATGTGGTTGAGACTTCAAAATTACTTTTACTTATTCATGGTATTTGAGATATCATTCATATTTTGAGATATCATAGTAATACCAAGTTCAATTGTACAGTTACAGTTAGTATATAAATTTTTATCTATAGAGTACATTACATGCATCTCCCTTAGCCAAAAGGCATCAAGCTTTATTGACATTTATTTCAGATACAACTCAACTCGCAACCCAGTTGTCTGATATTCTTGTCAGTGAGAATAAGAAGATAGAGAGTGTAAAACCAAAAGAAAAGAGTGCTGAAGAGATAGCTAGGAAAGAAGCCATCCTGGCTCAGTATGCAGCGGTCTCGGATGGAGAAACGTATCCTTTTAAAAAGGAGATTTTTGGAAGAATTTTTTTCTATTTGATGGCTGAAAAGGAAATGTTTTCCCATTATACAGATTAATATCTAAAAAAAAATTTTTGCACTCATTATTTCTGTTAAAAAAAGTTGAGCTGATTAAAAAAGCAAAACAAGGTAATGGCACACTCCAAAAATTGATAGCCACTTAATAAAGTTGACTATCAGAATTTCTAATTATACCGAAGCTCTTATTTTCATCAGATTGAATCATAGTAGGCCTTACCTTGTTTTGCTGCATTACTGGTGCATGGCGTAAGAGCTGCATGATTTCAAGCAGATTTTTTTTGTTTTTTTTTTTCCATTTTGCTTTAGGGAATGTATTCTTTTATTAGTGCTTTATTTATCAACCTTGACCTTGAAATAAGAGATGATGATGAGGAGGAAGAGTCGGGAGCAACTGAAGGTAATATCTCTTTAAATCATTTATCATTCAAGCATTCCCTCAGACTCTTTTCTTTCTATAAAGTACAGTCTATGTATGATTACCATTGATTTAATACAGTATTTTGACATTTCTTTTAGGAGCATTAGTGAAAAATGACAATGCAGAGGCAGTTCAAAGGGCTGTGCAGGAACAGCGAGAAAAATCCAAACAGGAATACGAGAAAAAGAAGGAGAAAGATAAACAAGATCGTGAGGTACAAAAACAGAAAGAGAAAGACAGAAAAGAAACAGAGAAGAAGCGTACACAGAAAGGAGAGAGGCGCAGATAACGACAATCCCTAGCTAGGATATTTATTTGTTTAGTATTTAAAGCTACAAACTCTTCATAATTTGGTGTATAGGATTGATCGTCTTAAATATGCCTTACCATTTCATAACCTATTCCTCCAATTTCCATTTTTATTATTTCAGTTTTAAATGCCAAAATTTTCATAGCTGGCTACTTATAGTTTTCACTATCATGATAAAAAAGTCCTTACATTAATTGCTAGTTTATATTGTAATGGCCTACTTCAATGCACACCTGCAGTCTTAATTATTTTATTATTGTAAACAAAGGGGAAAAATCCATCCACAAATCATCTATTTGTGTAGAATCTCTAGTGACTGAGGGCCTTAGTGTCCCTTAAATCTAGGACTGGAATGATATATCGAGATACAAGTGAAGACGATACACATATCGATACATATGAAGAAATATCGAAAAATCTGACTTCTATTTTTCTTTGTTTATTTAACATTTGGGTTTAATATATTAAATAAATAAGTTAAATAAAAATATAGATATGAAATAAATAATAATTAACACCATTTGAGTAAAATATTTCTGTTTTACAACATATAAACAACTATTTTGAATAAATTATTCTTATTTGCAAAGAAATAATATGTTTATTACAATGAAAAAAATAGATTTTATAGTCAATGAAACATATCGTGATACATATCGTATTGTGGCTCAAATATCGTGATATGTATCGATATAGAAAAAGTTGTATCGTCCCAGTCCTACTTAAATCCCTACTTTTGAATTTTTCAATTTATGACTCTTGCAGCTCTGTGTAACCTTTTTTCATAAATATAACTGGTATATGCTTCGATGGCTAAGGTTGGAGTCCTTTTGCTTAAATTAAAACTGAAATTTCAGTAGATAAATTAAATCATATAAAATTTAATATATTTATAGATATGAATTACATGTAGTTTACTGTTTAATTAGATTCATTTGATTCTATGTCATATATATTATACAGATTCAAATTATTTACTCCCATTTTTATCTGGATTAGTTTTTCTTTTTTGTGTTTTAGCAAAAGAGAAAAAAAAAACATTCTTTTGTACTGACACTTAAAAAATATAAAAACTACAAAGAAATACTCCATTGCTCTTTGGTTGAACAGTACAAGCAAAAGAAAGTTTCAGATTGTGTGGGTATAAATTTACTATATTGATAGTAGATGGTAGAACTGTTGAAATTCATAAAATAACCTGGTACTGAATAAGTACACTATGATATTTCATTCTCTATTTTATAAGCAACTGTGTGCTTGTACAAATACATATAAGTGTATCGCTCGATGCATTGAGGCTTGGATTGTTTAATGTAGCAGCTTATAAGACATTGTTGAAAATAAATATATATTCAAATGAAATGTTTTTTCTTCAATTTTTTCTCTAGTGAGTATGATTTATTTGTGAAACTTCAGACTAAATATGAACATGATTAAGTGCATGAGAAAGTCATACTTTAAATAAAAATATCAGTTTCCAATAGGGCCTGTGGCTAAGTCTTATTTTGAAAGTTTAAGTTGAGACAAATATGCATTGAATGTATTCTTCATGAAGCAAAGAAAAGCAAAATATTACTGTTTCATCTTTTTTATATTTCAGTCCAGTGCCTTTTGAATCTCAAAAGAAAAAATGTCTCAATCTTGACTACAATTTATCTTTCATAGATTAATTTGAGTTATGTCACACAATGAATATGCATTGTCCATACTCCAGATATTTCACTGTCAAATTATCAAATGTTTCAGAAAAAAAAATTGAACTTGCATTGCATATAAATTGTCTCTTGAGTATGAGTGATACTTCTGTTTGATCATTACCAGAAACACATGAAGTACATGATGAGCATGCCCGGTCAACAGGGGATGCTTACTCCTCCCTGGCACCCACCTGTATTGTTTTTTAACAGTGTATATGCTCTGCTCCAAATTTTGATTGTTTGAATGGACTTTAGAACTTGATTACTTTACTTCTTTAAAATTAATTTGGAGATTACAGCACTCGGCTTGTGTTGCAAAAGTCCTTGGATTCCTGGTCTAGCCATACACTTTTCCCTTTCCTCTTACAGTTTGTCTGATCTCCACACTTTCCCCAGTACAACAATGACTTGTCTCTTTCTGTAAAAGATTGCTTAACTAATGATTTGTCTCTAATCCAAGATCCTTAAGGCAAAGCATTAACCACAATCTATGTGGAATTGAAAACAAAAGTTATTTGATTGAGAACAAAAACTCTTTTGGTTTTAAATTTTTATTCACATCATAAATTAATGGTCATAAGCAAACGACATCATTCTGACAAAATCAGCCATTAACATCTTTCCTTCTGGTCATGTAATGATAAGAAACAGCTTCCACATTCAACTGGATTTTCACAGATTAAAGTATAATTAAGGCATATACAAATACATAACATGATCTCAAAAATATACATCTTCCACAAACAACAGAACACACATAACTCCACATAATGGAGAGTAAAAAAATAACTGATTGAATATTAACCCGCTAATACGCACATTAAGGAATGAAACCAAACACAGTTTCACTTCACAAAAGGCATTTATTCATTTTCAGCAGTCATGCTCTCTTGTAAACACATATATACACATCCACACACAATACACATTTAATCCACAAATGACAATTTAAATCTATAACTCCTCCTTCATATCATCCAAATCAATATCACTCAGATCTAAATCCTCTTCTACTGGTAGCTACAATGAAAAGAGAGATAGTGTACAGTAAAGGGAAATAACATGTTATTGCAAAATACCTGCACTAATAATACAAATCTTGTGAGTAAACCTAGTAGTTATGAATACCCTACCTCTCCATCTTTGCCATCCCACTCCTCTGCTTTCTCTATCTTTGCTATCTTGGAGTCTTTAAGTGGAACAGGTGCCCCCTTACCATATGACAGATCTCTGTCAAAACACACAATGAAAACAACTTGAGTGCCTTCACTTCTTGGAATTAGCAGAGAACATATGAGTAATTTGTTGAAATAAACCATTGAATCATTTATGAAATGTTACCTCAAAAATTCGTTGATTCCTTTTTCACTAAATGGTCCCTTCAGTAAGACGTAGATTTGTTTCCTTGTATTTACAGCTGCCATGGCCTGTGTGGAAAAAGGGCAATTGTAAGATGCACAGTAAAAATTGTTTGGTTTCTAAAAAAATCAATTTAAACTACCAAAGTAAACTAGCAATATATGTAGTAGTGAAGATGACATACAGGGTAACCAAATCCACCAATACCAAGAGACGACTCTAACTCCATCTGCTGACCAGCTTCTGTCCATATCCAGCTACAATCAAAAAGGCATCAAATTACATGTACTCACACTACACAGGTCAATACGCAGTGTTACAATTAGTTCCCTCTTATGGTAAAAATTTAATGGAACATGATCAAAAAGAGATAGTATCCTTACCCCCAGGGTTGTTTCTTGAATTTGTTTCCCATATCCTTGAGGATTTGTAGGTAATCATTCCTACACTTAGACTGACAGTCCAGGATGTGAGGTAACACAGCAATCACACACAACTGCTTCTCTTCACAGTTCTCCTTAATGGTGTCCTGTGACAGGATCTATCAGCAAAAAAAAAAAAAAAGAGAATGTTTATTCTTCTTACAGGTGCAAAACCAGAATTAAAAAAAAAAAGGGGGGGGGGGGGGTTTCCACTAACGTACCCGGTACACAAATAATACATGTATGTGTATATTGTTTCATTAATAAGATTTAACCATTGTTTCTGTTACAGCATTATCAATCTCAAAATTCAGGTCCCATTAATTGATTGATTGATACACATACAAAAAAGGAGTTATTCTTGTAACCTACCTGCACTACTTCTGGGGGTGGGAGGTTGGCAGCGAATTTCTCTGTGACCCAGTTAACGATGTCCGAGGAGGTCCTTCCTCCATCAAAGTCCTCAGCTTCCCCATCCTTCTTACCTGCTGGGAACATCTTAATGGTGGGGTATCCTCTTACCTAGCCAATCAAAACAGGTCTTATAAATATGTTCACTGGAAACATTTTTTTTACAAAAAAATAATTAAATGAAAATACTTCCCACTTCAAAATTGATTTCTACGAGATAATTTCAGTACAAGTCTTTTGACTTACTCCGTATCTGTTTGCCATAACAGAGTGTACTGTAGCATCCAGAGCTCCAAACTTGACCTTGCCCTTCATTTCTGAGGCAGCACTCTGCCAGTGTGGAGCCAGATTCTTACAGTGTCCGCACCATGGTGCGAAGAACTCCACCATCCACATATCCTCGCTGTCCAACACCAGCTTCTGGAAGTTACTGTCTGTGAGTTCTACCACGTCATCAGGACTGCCACCACCGCCGGACTGAGGAAGGAAAAATTACATGTACAAGGTGCCTGATTTTTATGTTATACCTAGTTACTAATATAGGAATAAGTTAATCTATTTCAACTGCCATATTTGTTCAATTAACATGGAACAATATACAAAACAGGTCAGTGAAATCAACATAGCCATTTAAGTAAAAGGAGGCCATGAGCCAAAGTTAAAGTTAATAAATCCATCAACAAGCCATGAGGCTCAATGGCCACAGCTTATACCCAGTTTCTGTGGTGAAGCAGATAAGAGTCAAGCTAATTGGTTAAATACTAGACCAATGTGCCTTGTGTTCCACAATGGGCCTGAGTAATCATCTTAAAATTCTTTTAACTTGAAGCATTTCTAAATTCTAATTCTGTAAACCTGTCATTTGGATCAGAAAGACCCATCTTAGTGGAAAAGATTTGTCAATAAAACTCTTACTTTTCCACCACCACTTCCACCACTCCTACCGCCGGATCCTCCTCTACCCTTCAGTCTGTCCTGAACCAGGCTTCTTAGTTTGGACATGGCTTCACTTACAATAGCATCAGCAGTTCTTCCTCCTTTATATAAAATAAGATGTGTTGGTGAAACACAAATTAATTGCTGTATCAAACTTCTGCATAAACAGTTAATGGGAATTATGTATTATATCAGTAGTTCTAACTCTCAAGTTGGCCTAAGCATGAAATATTGACAATCATCAAATACTATTTTAAAATTCATGAATTTTGCATAACTGTATGCCATACCCTCTTTGATCTCAAATAATCAGTCCAAACTCATCTACACTCATTTAGATATGTAATAAAGAACTGGAACGATCCATATACTCTTGGAATATTAACTTTATAGATACAGGTATGCATGCTTTAATTTGCACTGACCAAACCAACCACAGCATATTGTAAAGAACATTTACCTTGATAATCAGATGGGCTGTTTTTGTTGGCTCCGAACACCTTGATGGTTGGGAATCCCTGAATCTGATACTGCCCTCCCAAGCTCTGGTGATCATCAGCATTCACCGCGGCAATTTTCACCACACCCTGTTTAGTGAAGACATTTTAAGGTAAATTTGATGCAGTGATTGGACATATTGTCCTCATTAAGTTATGCATATCTTAAAACACTTGAAATTATTGTAAGTCATGTTTCACCAACAAAGCCAAGCAATTAGAACTTGTAATGAAAGAGTACTAAAAGTACCCTGTTTATAAGGTGTCTTACAATATTTTTATACAGAAATAAAGCTTCAAATGATTTTACTTTCAGAGCAGTTGCAGCCTTTTTCCATTCTGGAGCCAGCTGTTGACAATGTCCACACCTGTAGTACATTGTAAACGAGATTACATACAGAGCATCATTGAGGAGTGTAATGGCAGTCACACACATTTTTCATTCTTTCAAGTAAGTTCAAATAAAGTAAAAAAGTTGCTTTTATAACAAAATGCTAAGATTACTAAAATCACTACCATCATTAAAAAGAAACCGAGCTTGTAAAATAGAAATCAACATTCATACCATGGTGCATAAAACTCCACAAAGACAAGAGCGTCACTTTGGATAACTTCTTTGTTGAAATTAGAGGGAGTTAACTCTAGGACATCATCTGAACTAGAGTATAAAGCTGAGGCAGAAGACACTGCCACGGCCAACACTGAAAGAGAATATAAAATAAATTACACAACTTTCTTCAAAGTATATGTAACTAATTTAAAGATTTTGAAATATTTAAGGTTTTATAGAGCATTGACTGAATATAGCTTTGGTTTATTAGATTAACCTTAATTTTTGTCATGGCTAAGGGATGGTTGCAGGATATACATTTATTGACTGTATTCAAGGGCAAATTAACATGCATTTTGTTGGACCCATACAAAAAGTCAAAAACCAAACTAATCTGTCTGAGGCTAGCACGAAGGCAAAGAGTTTCAAATTGGTTCAAGGCGTCAACAAAATGTTTATTTCCCTTTATTTTTTATCTTAGACACACACATATGACTTAATCACCAAAGAATGCAAATGCGATACAGCTGATCTGGTCCAGTATCTCATCAACCAGTCAAATATCTTACTTCGCAGTCTAGATAGAATGTTCTATAGTTAAAATGAAAAAGACCCGGTTTTGTGGTGATCCAGGGTTTGTCCCAAGACACAGTGAAATTATTCTAACTATCCGCAATCAAACACCAATTTAATTCTTAATAACTGCTCAGAAAAACGTCAGAAAATGGAAATGTTAGACTTTTAGTATTGATTTTCATAGGAATAATTTTTTAAAGGTATAACAAATAAATTTGTCATTAATTACTTTCTGACTCAAAAATCTTGTTTTATATCCTATTTCTTGTAGCATACATGCTGTACCTTTGAAGTTTCATGACATTTTCTACGGACTTTTATCAGAACAGATCAATTTAACTCCTCGACATATTAGGCTATGCCAAGGTTGATTGTTTGCTAAATCTTGTCTGAATTAGAGACATATATATATGTGTCTGTCTGAATCTAAAGTTCTTGTATATATTAAGTAAGGGGTGGACAGAAAACTTCCTCAATCAATCATAAATGAAAATTTAGCAGTTATTAGTTAAGACTTCTTTTCCTCACACCCCTTCTTGGATGTGTTATAAAAATTAACAATGACATGACAATTTTTCTGAAATTCAAGACATTTCTAACAAAATCAACTGTATAAATAGAGATTGCACTTACAAAGTATGTTCATTGTCGCGTGTTTCTCCTTTTCTCTCAATCTCTCACTCGACTGCCGGTTTTCTGTCAACACGTTGTTGTCCCGAAATAACAAGCGTGGCTTTTTCTGATTGGCTGAAACGAAATACGTGTAAGCTGGGATTCACCAAGGGGGAAGTAAATCTTGAGCTCTCTACTATTATCAAGAAAAAAATCTTCCCTAAAATCTCAAATTGCACTGGAAAAAAAGAAAAGAAAAATCATAGATAATTAACAACATTAAAAATAAGACAGCGGGTACTTAGGGACCATGGGGACGGGACGTAACCCCCGCCCCTTCTCCTCCTCCGCGCCGTTTTTTTATTTACTTTTTTTAAATGAAATATTTTTCTATATGCCTAACATATTCACAAAGAATTACAACCAAAAATCCAAAATTTAAGCTAAAACTAGCCTTAAAGTTATAAAAATTCATTTCTCTTATGCTATAACAGATACTACAAAATATCAGAAAGTATGAATTTTTTAGCTTACCTTTTAGATTTTCTAAAGTTGTAATACTTTGTGAATATGTCATAAAAATATTTTGTTTGAAAAAATCAAACACCCTTGGGGTACGGAATACGGGGAGGGATTGGGTGGGTCTCGTCCCGAAGCACTTGTGAATTTGAGGGAATTCTTCAAAATCTTATAAAATGTCAATTTTGAAATACAGTTAATAGAATTCCCAACAATCAAATGAATTTGAATAAGTAATACCATATAACTTTACTGGACTCAAACTTCTAAAAAAAAACACACCCCACAATGATGTAAATGTTCTACTAGAGTTAAGCCTCTTATTTTACTCCTCACTAAAATATTGAAAACAGTGACGGAGAAACAAAACACTGAACAATATTATATCCATCGGCGGTGTAAATCAGATGTGGATCTGGAGAACTTTATTTTAGAAAACTTAAAATCACAAAATTTTACCAAAACCATTGATATCAAAAATTCAACTTCAAAACAATTTATGCAATCCCAATATTTAGTAAAGACCTTTTTGATTATATACAATTTTCCCCAAACAAAAATGGAACTCGTGAAATAAATTACCTTGTCATTGCATGATCATTTGCAAAATTATTTTAAAAAAAACATTATGATTGTATACACAAGTATTAATTTAAAGGAAATGCTATCAAGAATTTCTGTAGGACAATATACACCGTATCTATCAAATTATTTTTTTAAAAACATTATGATTGTATACACAAGTAATATTTAGGGAAAACGCTATCAAGAATTTCTGAATGACTTTGAACAACTTTTCAATCGTTGAGTAGAAATATACCATGCCACCTGCATATGCGGTCTCTTAGTTATTTCGATACGCAAAAGCATGATCTATGTACGAACAATTTCAAGAACTATGTAAGCTATTGAAAGTAAGTTTCGCAAGTCCCAAGGTCGATAAAATGCCTTTGTCAGCAAGTCCAATTTATCATTGAGTCAAATGACTAACGTTGATTTTCATACCAATGTTTGGAACATTATTTAGAGCCTACACACTGAATTGTGTTTGCCTGATTATGACAAGGAGCATAAGACGGGTGTGACCCGCAGGGGGTTTATGCAAGCTATTCCCACTTTTTGAAAATCAGGTAGAAAAAAAGTGAAATTTTACGTGGGAGTAGGTGGAATTTTTGTGTAAACAAATAATTAGCTGAATAAACATGTCATTACTGTGAAAACAGTAATTATTAAACCACTGGGAGTAGAGGACAGGTAAATTTGCTATTTTGAATTTAAAAATCTGGCTTTTTACTTCTATTTCAATGAGAAATTAGACTTTTCAAATAAAAATAGCAGATAGATTATTTATTTTTATTCATTGAAAAAATCACATTGCAAAAGACTGGTGTATGGTTAAACATTTCATAATATAGAGCAATTTTTTTTTTAAATAATTTTTTTTAATAATAATTATACACATGCAAAAGTATATATTTCAGTGAATTTAAGTATATTTTAAATTTATTTTTTTGGATAAATTTATCTATTTTCTGTCTTAATGTACAAAATATTTAAATGGTAAAATACAGGTAAATCTAAGATGGGATGTAATTAGTTCAATTACTGTAAAAATCAATTAACTCATCAAAGCATCTATTGTTATTTGCAAGTGGGAATAGGTGGAATTGAGATTTTTAAAAAGTGGGAATAGCTAGAAGACACCCCACAGGGGTGTGTTCTCCGAATGGCTACTCGAATAAAACAACAAGTAATTATCACACTTGACTAACGTTGATTTTCATACCAATGTTTGGAACATTATTTAGAGCCTACACACTGAATTGTGTTTGCCTGATTATGACAAGGAGCATAAGACGGGTGTGACCCGCAGGGGGTTTATGCAAGCTATTCCCACTTTTTGAAAATCAGGTAGAAAAAAAGTGAAATTTTACGTGGGAGTAGGTGGAATTTTTGTGTAAACAAATAATTAGCTGAATAAACATGTCATTACTGTGAAAACAGTAATTATTAAACCACTGGGAGTAGAGGACAGGTAAATTTGCTATTTTGAATTTAAAAATCTGGCTTTTTACTTCTATTTCAATGAGAAATTAGACTTTTCAAATAAAAATAGCAGATAGATTATTTATTTTTATTCATTGAAAAAATCACATTGCAAAAGACTGGTGTATGGTTAAACATTTCATAATATAGAGCAATTTTTTTTTTAAATAATTTTTTTTAATAATAATTATACACATGCAAAAGTATATATTTCAGTGAATTTAAGTATATTTTAAATTTATTTTTTTGGATAAATTTATCTATTTTCTGTCTTAATGTACAAAATATTTAAATGGTAAAATACAGGTAAATCTAAGATGGGATGTAATTAGTTCAATTACTGTAAAAATCAATTAACTCATCAAAGCATCTATTGTTATTTGCAAGTGGGAATAGGTGGAATTGAGATTTTTAAAAAGTGGGAATAGCTAGAAGACACCCCACAGGGGTGTGTTCTCCGAATGGCTACTCGAATAAAACAACAAGTAATTATCACACTCAATTAAGGGGCCATCTAAGGGGTACAGGTAGACTTACCTGTGTTTACCTGGATAAGCAATATTTTATAAATCAGATATATTCATTCAATTATATTTTAATTCAGAGGGTTTTCTATTTTCCGAAATATACTGAATAAAAATATAAATAAATATAAGTAGATAAAATTAAGATTTAAGAAAAGTGAAATTTTTATTGTACCTTTAATTTAATTTTTCCCCCAAATTATTAATAGTATTGATTGAGAACTTACAAATTATTATCCCTTTTTTGTGCTACATTTTCAAACTCTTTTAGATAAATTAACACAAGTGGTTTTTTTTCTTAAAATAATATAGATATATATATATATATATGTATGATAAATAAAGTGTTTCTATAAAGCTTAATTTGTTTCATTTATTTTATTTATCTATCATTTTTAATTATCAAAACATTCTATTAAATAATCATAAAATCCAGATGAAGTTTATGAACTTCTTCACCTTGCATAGCAATCCTTTAGTTGCGTAGAAATATATGGAGATGGACTAAATAAATTGTAAATACATGTATGTGTTATATGAAAAAGTAACAGTGTTATCTCGTATATAAGTGAAAATCAGTGCTGCTAATCAATAGAACTTCAAGATAATTTATAGTTTTTTTTACATGTTTTGTGCTTGTAAAATTATTTATTTAAAAAATATGTACACAAAATATTTATATAGTGCTCAAATTAAGAAAAAAATGAAATAAATTTCCATTTTATTTTGTTTCAATTCTGGTAGATTATTCATACAGGTAAGTCTACCTGTACCCCTTAGATGGCTCCTTAATTGAGTGTGATAATTACTTGTTGTTTTATTCGAGTAGCCATTCGGGGAATAAACCCCTGCAGGTAGGGGAGGCTTACTTCTCCCTGACACTTGATCTCACAAGTGATATTTTAGAGGTCCGTTTTTGTTATGCTCCCGATTTGAATTGTGAGCTTTAAAACTGATTGTTATCTTGATATTTCATGTAGCTTTATGAGTTTAAGCCTAAAAATATAATGCATATTTTGTGCAGAAAAGAATGAATGTATACTAACATGGTGATATCAATAAATTGAATTGAATTGATTGTATGATGATAATTGCTGACAAATTAGTAAATGTAGGGGGAAATGGTGAAATCGAATGTTTTAAAATTCAACTTTGAAAATCGAAACCCGGCCTCTAATCCCCTTTAGTTCAATGCTTCGAAGAGACATTTATACCTAACCAATTTACATATTTCTCTCTAGCTCTCTCTCTCTCCATTGTTTTTTTTTAGCTGGACCTCAAATATAATCTTGGAAAGAAATTTTATTTTAAAATGAATCAAGGCTTTTATGACACGAATTCTTCCTAAAAAATAAAAGAAATGCTTGAATTAAAGATATCTAAGGTCAAATGAAAGTGATTTTAATTTTAAGACCTAGCTTCCATATATATGTGTGTATGCCATGGTATCTATAAACATGTCAATATGCAAAAAGAAGTCAAATATTGCAATAAAATTGTTTTGAAGCTTCATTCGTTGAATGCCACGTTGTTTTGTTTAATTCACAGCAAATACAAAAGTAGATCAATCATTTATCGTGATGAATTTAGCAAATAAAAATATTATAGCATTTGATATAGATAATCCATAATACCAATACATATTTGAAACTATCAACTAAAATCATTTACATTTGATCACATATTGATCAATGAAAATTTCATCATATTCA
Organism: Saccostrea glomerata; assembly: GCA_003671525.1. Taxonomy (NCBI): domain Eukaryota; kingdom Metazoa; phylum Mollusca; class Bivalvia; order Ostreida; family Ostreidae; genus Saccostrea; species Saccostrea glomerata. The sequence continues at coordinate 2,942,272 of PRKT01000015.1, read as the reverse complement.
GGCAACAGTAAATATCAAACTTACAGCTTTGTGTATGTTTTTTGCTAAATTTTATACCCCCAACTCTTGCCAAATCTTTATTTTTTTTTAACATCACCTCCTATTTTAATATATAAGTTTGTTAATAAATAACCACCCCAAGAATTGATTTCTATTTGAAGAAAACAAAATCTTCAAAAGCACATTGATCTCCTCAACGCGTGGTCCGTATGATTTTTAAATCCGTGCAACTGAACACGGACATAACCGATATTCAACATCATTTCACTTCTATGCCCATATAGCATAATAATAAACATGCCATCTAAAGTCTATTTGAATACCCAAGTAAATGAATTAATCCGACTCTACTGGAAAATTCAGTGCGAGCTGGTTCAACAAACCTAAATCTAAAATCACAACAGAAGTTAAAACAGGATAAAATGTTGCCGAAATGTTCCGTAATTTTGATCCTTTTTGCATTAAAATTTGAGCTAGTAGAGGGTAAGTGATAATGATGACAAAGATCAGAAATTCAATTAACTTTAGGTTCATATTTCACTTTCAGCAACTTGCTAGCTACTATGCAGTAGTAATAATCAAAAAAATGTAGATCAGGACATTTTTGGCCATATAATTGATATTGAATACATTTTTTTTTTCAGGAACTGTCTGTACCGGTACAACAACTTTAGGGGCGGATCCAGTCCATAACAATGAGACATTGGACAACAACACAAGTAAGTGTGTCCAGAAAAAATGTATAGTACGACCCACTTTTCATTCACTAAAAATTCCTTACTTATATATGAGGAAATAATTTGAAATTCTACATTTATTTTCAATTAAAATCCTTGTTACTGTATAAGAAAACCATTGTCAGGGCCGGGGTTTTCAGATTAAACTTCCAATTAATAGAGATATGTTGAGAAGTAACCAATGTTTTAAAAGGTTTTTTAGAATGCATCAGATTCTTTCGAAATGGTAATCCTTCTACAGAAATATACTGCTATTTCAATGAAATTTAGAAAACAGATTTGCTTTTCTTACATTTAGGTGTAAAATTTTATACCGGGTATTTTGCTTACAAATGACACTACGCGAACAATTCTAACCCGATCTGTATATAAAACATGGTAAAAAAAAACACCTTGTAATGTTGAGGCTGTACTTTTTTTTGAAAATGCAAACATCAAAATACACAATTTCGTTTAAAAGGTATTCAAAATTCTGTTGCAAATTCCAAACGATAGACATCAGCTACTCTCTCTATACAGAATCTTGTTTTTCATTCCCTCTTATATGCATACCACACACCTTCTAATGTTTTAAAAAGATACTAGTAATCCATGTCAAAATCAGTACTTTTATTTTCTTCTTTAGGTACTGGTTATTTAATGACAGATCCAACCTTCACTACGGGCTGTTGTGGGGTACTGGTCAATTGGAAGGTGTTTATTCAGACTCAGGGAACAATCAACCTACAAATATGGCGTCCGGAGGGTTCAAAGTATAAATTAATTGGGGAAAACAGCTACTCATTTGACTCTCGTAAGTAATCTACCCCTCTCTCATCTGATAAATTCGGAATTTTCTCTTTGACGACCATGACAATGGACATACGACGGGTGTGAGCGGTAGACAGTGGATGCTTACTCCTTCATGGCACCTGATCCCACCTTGGATGTTTTAAAGGTCCATGTTTGCCCTAGCTGCTTTCAATTTGTATTGTTTCAAAATTACTTTTATAGCTAGTGTAATACTAGTAATCATTGTTTCAAAAGGGTTTAAAAAGTTTATAGTTGTTTGAATGTTCAAGATCAAGAAATTTGTTATCTCACAATCTTGCGTTATGGAGACGACAAACAGTAATTAAGCCCAAAATTCCATTAAAACAAAACAAATTGAAAACATAGCAAACATGGACTTTTGAAACATCAAAGATGGGATCAGGTGCCATGGAGGAGTAAGCATCCACTGTCGACCGCTCACACCCGCGTCGTACGCCCCTTGCCATGATGGGGCAAACTCGAAAAAAACCGTATATATCAAACGAAAGAGATTGTGTTTGTCCTCTCCATTTTTCATTACACAAGATTGTGAGATAAAAAGAATCCAGATCTTGAACATTCAAATGATTATAAACGTTTAAAAATCACTGAAAGAAAGGTTATTAGTACTAAAAGGCATCCGAGAGGAAGATAGTATATGTACAAATGTATACTTGCTTGTACATGTATGTTCTTTTGAAATTAAAAAAAAAAAATCACAAAGCACTTTTTGCACACTTATAAAGGAAAATTTCCCAGTTGAATTTATACAAGATAGCATGTTTTTATGCAAATAATTCGTAAGAGCAAATAAGTTGATGAAACAAGGATACAGTCAATATTATGTAAATTCTCTGGTTGACTCAATAGCATTGGTTGCAAATGCAGTCTATAAATGTTGACTAACATAATTAATACCAACTGTTAGGCCATTATATTTACATATTGAATTGTCTATTGATTTTCTGTTTATCCAATCATGATAATGTGTGACAAGTCAAGGGGTTTCTGACATTTCCATGTCACCTGATCCCACCTATGTTTTATTGGAGAATTTTGGCCCATTCCTCAATATGTATTGTTTTTAAAAATGGACTTCTGAAAACGACACCTATCTGTATATTTACTTCACATTTTAATTTTAAGGAAAACAAGATGCTTATTTGTTGATTATATGATCATAAGTAATATATATACCATTCAACTTTACAAAACCGTTAGAAAAACACAATACAAATGAAGCTTATTCTCACAAGTGCTGTTAAACTCACATGTCGCACACAACTTCCATTTTAAAAAAAAGATAATAAAATTACTATACCCAAACAAACTAAAATATTTTTCATAAATTCTATTTTATAACACAAATCCTAAATTTACTTTGATAAAAAAGCAGATCTGTAAAAATTAGAATGCACTATTCAATTTATAAATTCAGCTCAGTTTATTGACCCATCCATGGTATATACATTATGTACATACAAGTAGTCATGAGGCAATTTAATACACGCACATATTAAAAATATACACATGGTTACATTTTATGACTTCACTAAGGTTCAAAATATTCTTCCTCATTTCAAAGTGCTCTTTAAAAGCATTCTGAACATTTTTTCAGGTTCACCTGTCACTTATGGAGTTAACAATGTCTCTAATAGGGTCACCTCTCATTTTGAAGTACTAGTAATTATACGAACATAATGTTGTTGTTTTTTCAATTTTATTTTTTAAGAGTATCTGCCAATTTCAATTATGACCTAAGAGAACTTATTCATAATTTGGCTCACTTTTTTTTTACATTATTTATTGTCTAACAACATTTAAAAAAAATATAATTAGACAATATCATTCTGCAATGAAAATGTTAATTTATCAGAATTTGTCAAAATGAAAAATATGCAGATAACGAATAGTAATCATGCCCAAAAGACCACTGAAACACTATGCATGTATAAATAAAATAGCGCAAAAAACGGACCTTTAAAAATATCAGAGATGGGATCAGGTGTCATGTAAGAGTGAGTATCCCCTGTCGACTGGACACATCCGACGCGTCCTCCTTGTCATGAAAATCCGTAGACAATTCACTGCGTAAATAATAACATGACAATTAGTACGAAAAAAATTAGGTCAACTTTCGATTAGATGGCAGATTGTATTCGCTGACAAGGTCATTGTATCGACCATAGAACTTGCAAAATGATGACTTTAAACTGACAAAAAAGGTATCACCGTTGTCCGTTGATACCTTTTTTTTTGTCAACTTGTCAATAAGTTGCCTCGTTTTAGAAATTGTTTTTAGTAGATTTTGCTACATAGTTTTCACATGACGTTTTGCTGTGCTTACACAATACTTTTTCTTTCCTGAAACCTTTATAAGGCATTTCTTTGACAATCTTCATGTTATTTATAACATTTTTTGCCACACACTCTAAAGAGCAAGCTTTTTCATCTTTTTATGCAGATAATATATAAGAACTGAATTCAAATAATCTCTGACTTCGCTCGCTTAATCTACATGTATGATGATATTTCGACATACACGTTGTTTGAACAAAAAATAATATAGAAGGTATTCAACATTTAACCACCTTTGCTGAAAAAATTATGCAGTTATAATTAAAGATCACATTTTTGGCATGATATTACTTTCTTTATGCTTTATACAACCATTCTTCAAGAGAAATTAAAGAGTAGGCTTTTTAAAACATCATAGACAGATAAAAATTGAACTTTGGTACTTTTCATATCTTGAGTCATCTAAAGACTATTTCGTTAAAAATAATTCTGATTCTTCCAACAAATTATCTGAAATTGAATTTAAAAGATGCTGGAGTTCTTTATTGGCGATAGCCATATATAGTCTTTGGAGTCTCCCAACAATCCTTGGAAATTCCGATAGGTTCTAATTGTTTTCCGTTATTAGCCTTCTTTTTTTTCTATCCCTACGAGACAGAATTTTTACAAAAACTTCATGAGAAAAATTTTGCAACTCAAAATTTAGATATATTGACGACGAATCAATTAACACAGTAACTTTCATTCATACATGTATATTGACTCTGTAGTGAAATTGAAAGAAAATAAACTAGAGGGTTTTCCACATCTATGTACTGAGCATATGATCCACATGTTTTAATGACTAAAGACTATTATTGCCGACTAATAGCTTAATTTATGACAAATGGCATAGTGAGTCGTTTATTTCTACTTATTTATGTAGAAATAATTAGACATCACATGTAAATGGTATTTTATGTCTCCCAACTCATTTGACACACAAGAGCATACTCTGAAGACTCTCAAGAAACTGAAAAATAAATTGTTACAAATGATTCTTTCAAAGCAAGCCAGCTGATCGTTCAAAGTCTTGACATTCCCAAAGGGCAGCAAGAGCTGGTAAAACAAAATGACGTCATCGGATGGTGAGTAGGAAACTTCAGTATTTTTTTAAAGAAAAAAACAAAGATTGAATGCAAAATACGAAGCATTAATTTGACCATTATGAATATCCAATATAATTAAAAGCCCTTAAATAAAATTTTCATTTAAGAATGTCATGTATCTCGTTAATCCTTTCACCCTTATCACGGTATAGGTACAGTCCATCAAGTGACATGGTTCCATATAAATCGGGAGCGGGATCCGCCGGTGGTAATTATTTAAAGGTCTTTGCCACGCCTCCTACCTTGGGGACATCTTATGAATGGAGTACAGCGAACTTCTTTAGCCAACGTTCATACGCTGTTAAATCCACGATCGAAGCAAGTAAGATTTAGAGTTTGTGTTATACTCTGAATGGTGAATCTGTCTCATTATCTTCTTTCCCTATACTGTTTAATAAAAAAAAGTCGTGGGTGTCACCTTATGTGGATTGCGTAATTTTTTCACATACTCAATTTCTTACTTCAGTTAACTTCGTTTTTTGTCATGACTGGTACTTTGGGAAGTAATTTAGTGTTTCTCTAATATACTTTTCAGATGTCGTACCAACATTTAAGAACCTTCCAGCAACCAAGACGTTCCAGGACAAAACTCCCGCCACAGTAATTATCACAGTGACTGTTACAGACGACAATGCAGCAGATGTGTCGACGCTCTCCGTCAGCCTGAAAACACACACAGATAAATTTGAGGTGTCTTCGAGTACGTAAGAATGAATCTTTTCTACAAAATCAAGCTCATAGACTGTAGTAACACTTATTTTATCCAAACTTTTCAAAGAAAGTTCGGATGCATTATTTGTGGCGTCCCAATACTTGTATGACTGAGAACTAACAAACAAAAACGTTTAGGCTAAATAAAAGGTCGGAGAAAGTTAAAATTTAACCGCAATACCTAATAATATTCATCCTAAGCAATCTTTACTTGAATGTCCATTAACATCCAATTGTTCCACAGACGTGGTTTCTCCAAAAGCTGGATGGACGTGGTCAGTGGGAACCTTTGAGGTCAGTGTTGTTGTTACTGACCAGTGTGGGAACTCAGGAACAGAAACCTTAACAATCGTCATAGAAAACACGGTATAGTACGCTGTAGGGCCAAACGTGTGACTACCGGTATTATAAGATCATACGGAGTAAGCAAAATAATTAGAAAAAATTATAGTATAAAGAATTTTGAAATCAAGGTATGAGATAAACTTGATTAAGTTTAATATTACTGAGTTCAAATTTTATTTGTGTGTTTGAAAAAAGTGCGTATGAGATTCAAGTGTTGATATCGATGAATTATCAAGGCACCTGATATCTCCATCCTTCCACCAGCTTCTGAACTGTCTGAAGTTGTGACGTCAGAGACTAAGCTCGGAGATCTCACTGTTACGGACGTGCAAACTTATACATGCGCTATTCATGACGTCACTCCGTCCTCTGGAACCGCGAAATTTACTCTCAAGCAGGCATCGGGATCTTTGGGTATGTAGCTAAAACATACGTGTTATAAATAATATATTTAAAAATATTGTAAATCCTGAGTATGATATTATAGACTATAATATAAACTCTCATTTCTTTGTAGTGTATTCGATTTACTCTGCGGAAAACCCAAACTTTATATACTCAATAGTATCCCAATATAAGATCAATGTTACATGTACCGATGTACATGTATACAGTTTGTCGTCATGGGGAGAACACACTGTTAATATTATACCAAATAAACCACCAATACTCGACAAATTGCCAGGTATTATACTATTCATGTTTGTTACTACCACTTTGAAATAAACCAATGATTCGGCTATAATGAATCAGCTCTTTAAAAACCATTATGTCTGCGTTATTTTTTTGAACGTTTTAGCAACACAAGCTGTATCAGCGAAAACCACAACTCTTGGAACAGAGATCTTCAGCGCAGTAGCTACTGATTCTGATTCAAGTCAGATCTTCTACAACAAAACCTGCTCCCCAGACCCCTGTCCTTTTGAAATATATGCAGGTAAATAGGAAGATATTCATAAAAAATAATAAATACAGACCTATCTGAGCATGCTTTTTCAACACATGTATTTGGAGGTGTAAAAATATCTGATTTAATTTTCATACCTATGTTGTATTTATCAGAATTTCAAGTTTTTAAAAAATAATACTTGATACACTGTATGTGGATTCTTACTTTCACAATGCAGATGGAAAGATTAAAGCTACTGAAGACCTTATGCTTCACAAAGTTCCAACCTATGACATGTTTATTTATGCTTATGATGGACGAACTCTTGTTGGACCCGAGACTCTCACCATCAATATAAATGGTAGGTTTATAATGCGATTCAATTTGCTGGTTAATAAGGTTTTAGAATTTTAAGTTTATGATTTTTATTTACTTTTATGAAGTATGCTTTACTTTAGTTTTATTTGCAATGGTTACTTACTTGATTCAGCATACAAATAATGCTTCTTTATTTTCCTGTATGTCAGACATTAACCACGTCCCTGTAATCAGCAACATACCCACGTCCACAGTCACCGTTCCTGAGAATACGGCCGTGGGGACGGGGGTTTTTACGGTACAGGTGACTGACCAGGACCCCGGAGACACTCATACATACACTGTTACCTACAGCCCGGCGGAGGGAGGGGCATACTTAACTGTGGATGCTAACAGTATGGTGTAGTCAAATTTATAATGAATAGAAATGTCTTCTCGTTAGAAAGAAAGTACATGTAGAAGAGAAAATTTATAGATTATTTTTAATACAGCCTTTTTCTCATGATTGATTTCACTTTTCTGAAACAAAAAAAATACCGATCTCAATTCTCTTTTTGTCATATCTATACTACCAGCAACAGAACTTTGAAAATATGAGAAAAAAATTTTTGATTCATATAAATATTATTTGTCCTATTTTTGGCACCAATATATTATATGAAATAAATTTTTGAAGTAGATATTAATATGTAATATCAATCTCCTCATTAAATACAAGAACCTTATAAGTATTTCAACATAATCAACTTAAAATATGCTATAATAGTGACGTAATTTTTTTCCCACCAAAAAAGGACTTACCTTAGTATTTTTTGCGAATATAATTCTGTAAGGAAGAAATCAAACTCACTTCTATCTAATTTTATACTCATGGCGATGAATGTGTTCATAAAATAAATATTTGCATTTAACCATCATCATCATAACAATGAGACCGGTATTGTATCCATTTTGTAGCTGGTGTGATTTCTGTAAAAGACAATATTGACTATGAAAGTCTTCGAACACTTAATCAACTAACATATGACGTCACGGTAACTGCAAACGACGGCAGGGAGAGTTCTATCCCCCAAACAATGACGATACTCATTACTGATGTAAATGAACAACAGACAGGATTTGTTAAAACTTTATATACCATAGAAACAGGAGAAGGAAAGGTAAACTCAATTTTATGAAAAAAAAAATAAAGACGGATAAATCGTCTTCTGGCAACACTCTTGAATCTTATATAGCCACAGATGCGGAACAATATAAAAAAAATGTCTTTTGATTTTGTATACCGGTATGTGTTAAAGACATCATTAAACCATAAAAAAATCTGTACAGTGTGATTGTGACTGCAGACTGACTTTCATTACAAAATAATTTTGTTTTAAAAATGTACTTATAAATAAAATGCTTTGCTTCAGTCAGGAAATGTGTTGACAAATCCATTTACGGGTACACAAGTTCTAGATCCTGATTTCAATGATGTTCAAACTTTTACCATGGACTGTGGCACCAACCAAGGAAAATTTCATATGGATCCAAATACAGGTGCATGTTTTCAATTTCGTGTAGAAAGAAGGAAACTGCTAAAATTTCATTCATATATAAACATTGAGGTTCTTTATTCAGTAACAATATTGAAGTTAATCCTGTTGATTTATCTTTGAGAAAGGTTCCATAACTCAGTCCGTAGAATACGATCTTGATTCTGTTGGGAAGGAACAGGAAGTGGTTACATGCGCAGTCACGGCAACGGACAAAGGCGGACACACTGTATCGACTCAACTGTCCATCACAATAAATGAGATAAATGACAACGCACCTGTTCTTGACAAGGGGAGCTACTCTTTCTTCGTTTCACAATGCTCATCAGTCGGGTCCTCGGCAGGTCAAGTAACTGCCACTGACAAGGACATTAAACAGGAGCACAAGGACGTGACCTTTACTCTCACTTCAGCGGCGGGGTTTTTAGTAGGGAATGATGGTACAGTTCACGTTGCTCAGGATTTGTGCAATGTACCTGTGGGCACCAAATATGACCTAACTTTAACTGCAGCTAACGCAGACGGATTACAAGATACTGCCCCAGTTACTATTGTAATTACAGGTACTTTCTATTGAGCAGATTTATATAGTTTTTTAAGAATACATTAGCAGTTGTGTTAATTTTGCATTGCATAGGTATTAAATGCATATTATTTTCGAAAAATATAAATATCATAGGATTCCAAAGTTAAAAAACTTTTGTCTTGGAATTCTTTGTACATGCACCAAGTGTTAATCCAAAGTAGAGCAGAAAATCATCAAATGTCAATATCCATGTAGGTGCTTCTATTATATGACATCTTTGATTAATTCTGCCCCTTTATAGACCCGACTACCACCACTTCTACAACCACCACTACCACCACAACTACGACTGCGCCACCTAGTTCCGGAGGATCAAGTAACTCCATGGGCGGATTCTTTGACAACCCTGAAAACTTGGCCTGGTTCATACCCGCTGTACTCCTGGCAGCTTTGATGATGGCTCTCTTGATTTACTTCTTGTACAAGTGTTTTCGTCATCCTGGTCTGTTGTCAAGAGTTTGGTAAGTAACATTTCCTGAAAAGTATGACATTTATATATTTTTTAAGGTTTTGGCCCTTACTTCTTGATTTCTTTTACAGCTGCAAGAAGAAAACTTCACCCAAACATAAAGGTACACTGAGAGAAAATAAGTGAAAAATTACCTTTATTGATGACATTTTTGAATTTCTATTTAATTTATCGGAGCGCTTTGGAAATACTTACAATTGTTTATATTTTTCAGTGAAAGAGCCCGAGAAGATAAATGGAAAGTACGAGTGGAATGTTTGGTCTCACAGTGACTACACGGATAACAAGTAAGTCGTATTGGATTCGTTCAAAGTCTACATAGACAGAAATGTATGATCTTTACCAGAGTCAGAGACTACACGCATAATCGAATTTAGACACAAGTTTGTCATAAAGTTTAAAAGCAATATCCGAGTTACTTAGTATCTTTAACAAATAACAGATGCAAGTTAGTAACTCAATTATTTCTGTCTTGCCCCTGGGAAAAGTATATTTTTACATCAAGGTTCAGTAAAATAATTATTGATGATAATAATAATTATTCTCTATGTAATTTATGGTTTTTGGAAGGAGAAATTTTATGCAACAAGGGCTTGGTAATAACCCATAATATTTAAGAAAATTGGTTGCAACTTGTTCATCAACCTGGGCTACATGGAAAGCCTTGATTAAATATTTTAGGAAATAAAAGGGCTTAAATTACACCAAATATTATTTTGAAGTGACTTCATGATAACGAAATCACTATGACAGGCTAACATTCATAGGCTCTTAGGAATATGAATTTCCTTCTTTTTAATTTTTTTTTCAATTTTCAGAATCGAGATGCGTTAAAAGTCCTTGTTTGAAGTGTCCATTTCTCAGACAGTATGAAGATTTCATACAGAATTTATTGTATTGAAGTAAAGATATGGAATAATAACGAAGATATTTGTATTTTATATTTTTGCCTATCAATTTCTTAGAAACATTATTCATATAGTTAAAGCTGTTTCTGTAGAACAAAGGAATCCGTTTGCATTGAATTATATTTAATACCAAAAAAATTTTCATAATTTTTCAGTTATAAAAAAAAGAGATTTAAAAATCATATCGAGCCTTGTGATATGAAAAAAAAATTATACCGTGAAAAACAAAGTTGTTGGTAGTTGTCTTTATTTGCATTTTTTATACTTATGACTTTGGAGTAGCAAATCTTTCCTTTAAAAAATTACAATATAATATTTTAGAAACAAATACAATAGCATTATTAAGATTGAAAATGTGAATTGTACTCTGACAGTATATTTAAAACAAATTGGTCTAATTAATTGCATTGCATATTAAACTAACGGAAGAAATCCAAATATCTATAAATAGCTCGTGTCTGCAAGTAATGCTCCCTACAGGAATTGGGTTGTTTAAACGTCCTTATTTTACACTTGCTACAATTTTTGGCGTATTGACAATTAAATATAAATAATTTCAATGGTTTACAAAGAAAGTTTATATTAAATACATGGCCAAACCCTAAAATTATACTTTAACAATACAAAATTATTTGTCAGTCGATAAATGTTAGTGGTTAAGTTGAACCTTCAAACACCAAAAACCCTGCCCTGTGTCTATTTTAATAGTAGATACAATAAAAGATATTTAATGGCGTTGGTTGCTGCACTTCTGTTTGGAAAATGGGAACAGATCAACACACTAAGGAATAACAATGCTAAATATATTTTTAAGTTTTTCCTGAGAACCATGCATATTATTCAGTAATAAATTCAATACTTATTTTACAACAATTCTTAATGAAAAGTATGAAGATAACGAATAGTGATCAATATATGAAATATCTTTTAACAGTACAAATCTGTGAACATGGCTTAAAACAAAGACCCTGGAGATACCAGAGGTGGGATCAGGTGCCGAGGATCAGTAAACATCCTTTGTGACCGTCACAGCAGCCTTGAGCCCTATGTGTTGATCAGATAGACGAAACATTAGAATAATCTAAACTTTCATATCCGTCCCGTTTTGTACAAAATGCGCAACTTTAATCACTTTTTTTTGCAAGTGTTCTGTGGTATTCAGTGGGGACAAGCAAATCATTTTTAAGGATCAACTATTATAACTTCGTAGAACGATTACGAGCACGATGATTTGGAAAATGATGATGAAAGTAAAAGGTATATATTTAGTACATGAGAAAATGTTTTCAGTCAAGTACATAACACGTCTGCAGTTCGTATTAAAGAACCATTTTATAGTAATTTTGTACACTCATGAAAAATTATGAAATTAGGCTCTTTGCAATTGATTAATGTTATATGTACGAGTGTTTACAAGTAGTTTGAATTGAGTAGTCTGGCAAATTAAGAAAACACATTTGCTGTTTATAATACTTTGACCTGTTTTAAAATGATTTAATCAGGACATTATCAATACATAAAATATTATTCCCTATCTAGCTTGTAACAGGAGCTTTGATTGGTTACAAAATCGGTTGTAAATTTCCTTTTAGAAATATTATAAACATAAATAAACATACAAAAACTGTGTGATACGTGATTTTTAATATATTGCATAATCCACTAAAAATATTATCATTTTAAAAAGCAGAAATCAAACTATCCACAATCATTTCCTTATCATAATGGCTAATTACCTTGAAAGTTTTCGTGTTTCTTTGGTGCAGAAGTCTCATTTGATGTCTACTGTTTAATTTTTTATTAGTCCATCCTTTTTTATTACTTGTTTTGTCTGTATCTGAATTCGTGGTATTTGTTATAAACAAGTCTTTCATGTTGGGCACGTCTTTTCTTGTGAGGATAATTTAGTTTAAAATGAATACTTATAAAAGTATTGTAAATGGTCCGACTTTCAATTGGCGACAGAACATTTCTATTATGGATTCTGTCAAAGCAAAATGAAGAGAAAGAGTATGTCAAACGTTGGGCTAAAATTAAAAAGATATACCTTAACACTTTGTCAGAAATGAAATAGCGTTTTTAAAGATATAGTAAAGATTTTTAATAAGAAAATTAAAAGGCAAAGTGCGAGCCATCTATCCTTCCGTTTTCTTGGAAGAAATGAAAGACTACTTGAACAATATCTTACGGTTCTAGTAAAGTCTATGTCGTCTTTGTTTGAAAGGCACATCATTATAACAACCGGGTATTTTGGAAGAACTTGATCTTAATTTCAAGTCTAGAAACATATAGCTCATAGTTCACTTTCTAGGGCATTCTCAACAATAATTTTTTTGTATAGAATACTTTTAATATATGAGGGTTGATCCAAAAGTAATGTCACTGTGTCCATATCTTTGGTATTTGGCGTCATATTGTCAAATAAAATATACCGAACTATGCACATTTGTAAATTGAATTAAAATTGAAATTTTGGTCTAATAATAATAAATAGAACTATTTTTATAGATGTTTAAAAGGTGAGACATAGGGAGTGTCGCCGCGTCATAACGTTACGTCTAATTTTAACTTTATTTTCTTAGGAATAAAAGGATAAACACATAATAAGGAATCTTAAAAACGCGCCAAATTGCCCGTTTTTTCGATAGTAAATACTTACGTCATTTCCAGTCTTCAGTTAGAAATTAAATGACATCATTGCCATTTTCGATGATTAACACTGTGTTTCATTCCTATGATTTGAACGAAAGAAATACCAGAAATGGAAAAAAACGCCGCAACGAGCTCTTATGCATTTTTGTTACAAAATGGGGAAATCGCCACTAGAGACCGTTTTTTTGATAAATGAGACTTATAGTGAAAAGAAGGTTAGTAGGAGACTTGTTTATCGGTGGTTCCAGCGTTTTTGGGAGGGAGATGGGTCATTAAATGACCAACAGAGGACAGGAAGACCAAAGGATGGACGATCGGATGGGAATGTTCAGCTTGTTTCTGACGTTGTGAAAGAAGACAGGCGTGTGACGATAAGAGCGATAAGCGAAACTTTGAGTTTGTCCTATGGTACTGTGCAGAGAATTTTGACGGAGGACTTATCAATGAAAAGAGTAAGTGCACGATGGGTGCCAAGACCTTAAAGAAAATGAAATGAGTGCACGTGTTCGTGAATCCGAGAGATTTTTACGGCGATGGAGAAAAGGAGAAGCTTTTCTCAGGCGCATCATTACGGTGGATGAAACTGGGGTGTATCTTTATGACCCTGAGTCTAAGCCAGTCAAGCCAGTGGAAAAGCACAGATTCATCACCTCCTAAGAAAGCTCGGGTTTCTAGAACCACCAAGAATCACATGTTTGTTGTTTTCTTTGATATGGATGGTGTTGTGCTTAGCCATGTTGTACAACAAAGACAAGCGATCAATGCCTCGTATTATTCAAAGGTAATTGACTAATTAATTAATGATTATCATTAAAATTAAAAGCCATAACACATAATCAAAATTTATGTATCAAATTCACAAAGTGTATTAATAATAATCATATATATAAATCAATATAAAAAGAATAATTTTTTAAAACAGATTTTCAAATTTAGAAAAACATTATTTTCTTTGCTTAAAAAAATTTAACGCTTACTTTTTTTTCCAGGTTTTATCCAGAGATCTTATGACTGCACTGAAAAAGAAAAGGAGACATATCTATGAAAATCTTAGTAACTGCATCATCCATCATGATAATGCAACACCGCATACGGCAATGGAAACTATAGTAACAACTGAGCTCCTTGGAATGGAGAAATTACATCACCCCCCTTATAGCCCCAGATCTAGCTCTGTGTGATTTTGCGCTTTTTCCGCATCTGAAAAATCACTTCGAGGGACCCTTTTCGAGGACCTTCAGCACTTGAGACAGGCATGTAACGAGGTATTTTCTCTACTACCCAGAGAATGGTTTGCAGACGTTTTCCAGAAATGGGTTAGGAGACATCAGCTTTGTGTAGAACATCAAGGCCTTTACTTTGAGAAGGAATATTTTTACGTTCAGGTGTGTGACGTCGCCTATTTGTTATTTGACGTTATTGAGGTTGCGGCGACTACCACAAATGAACTTTGTATATAATCCATTATTTTTAAAAGTAAAAAATCATGTTGAATTGAAATTTTTAGATCTGATTTGAAATAAATATAGCTTCCATCATTGCTAATTTTGTTGCTTTACGCCAATTTTTTTTTAATTTTATCGCAGTTTTGACATTACTTTTGGATCAACCCTCGTATTACTGAGTTCAATTTTTTTTTGTTTGCCTGAAATAAAAAGTGAGTATTCGATAAATTAACCAGGCTCCGGATATCTCCATCCTTCCATCAGCTTCAGACCTATCTGAAGCCGTGACGTCAGAGACTAAGCTCGGAGACCTCACTTTTACGAACGTACAAACTTATACGCGCTCTATTCATGACGTCACTCCATCCTCTGGAACCGCGAAATTTACTCTCAAGCAGGCATCGGGGTCTTCGGGTATGTAACTAAAACATGAAGCTATAAATCATGTATTCAAATTGTAAATCCTGAGTATGATATTTTAGAGTATAATATAACCTCTCATTTCTTTGTAGTGTATTCGATTTACTCTGCGGAAAACTCAAACTTTATATACTCAGTAGTATCCCAATATAAGATCAACGTTACGTGTACTGATGTCTACAGTTTGACATCATGGGGAGAACACACTGTTAATATTATATCAAATAAGCCACCAGTACTTGACAAATTACCAGGTACTATAAAATTTATGTTTCCAATTCCCACACTGAATAAATAAACCAATGATATACAAGTAACATGTTTAATTCATGGCCTATAATGAATTAGTTCTTAAAAAATCCATAATGTCTGCGCGTTACATTTTTTATAACGTTTAAGCAACACAAGCTGTATCAGTGAAAACCACAACTACTGGAACAGAGATTTTCAGCGCAGTAGCTACTGATACTGATTCAAGTCAGATCTTCTACAAGAAAACCTGCTCCCCAGACCCATTTCCTTTTGAAATATATGCAGGTTAGTAAAGCAATATTCAATAATAAAACAATACACCTTTCTAGGTATGCTTTTTTAATATTAGAAGTTATAGAATAATACCATTTTAATTTTATTTATCAAAGTTCTAATTAAAAAAAGAATACTATAAAACGTAAACGATATACTTAATTTCATTACTCATATAGATGGAACGATTAAAGCTACTGAAGACCTTATGCTTCACAAAGTTCCAACCTATGACATGTTTATTTATTCTTATGATGGACGTAATCTTGTCGGACCAAAGACTCTCACCATCAATATAAATGGTAGATTCGTAATGGGATGTCACATACATTTTCATATAAAATACTGATTTTTATTCACTTTTATGATGTATGCTGTTTGCAATGATGACTATCATCATGCAAATCACGTTTCCTTTTCCTTGTATTTTAGAAATTAACCACGTCCCTGTTATCAGCAACATTCCCACGTCCACGGTTACTGTTCCCGAGAACACGGCCTCGGGGACGGGATTATTTACGGTACAGGTGACTGACCCTGACCAGGACACTCATACATACACTGTTACCTACAGCCCGGCGGATGGAGGGGCATACTTTACTGTATATGCTAACAGTATGGAGTAGTCAAATTTATTGAATAAAAATGTCTTCTCATTAGAAAGAAAGTAGAAGAGAAAATATAAGAGAGCATTTTGAATACAGCCTTTTTCTTATGTTTGTTTTCCCTTTACTGAAACCAAAAAATACCGATCTCATTTTCTTTTTGTCATATCTATACTACCAGCAACAGAACTTTGAAAATATGAGAAAAAATTTTTTGATTCATATAAATATTATTTGTCCTATTTTTGGCACCAATATATTATATGAAATAAATTTTTGAAGTAGATATTAATATGTAATATCAATCTCCTCATTAAATACAAGAACCTTATAAGTATTTCAACATAATCAACTTAAAATATGCTATAATAGTGACGTAATTTTTTTCCCACCAAAAAAGGACTTACCTTAGTATTTTTTGCGAATATAATTCTGTAAGGAAGAAATCAAACTCACTTCTATCTAATTTTATACTCATGGCGATGAATGTGTTCATAAAATAAATATTTGCATTTAACCATCATCATCATAACAATGAGACCGGTATTGTATCCATTTTGTAGCTGGTGTGATTTCTGTAAAAGACAATATTGACTATGAAAGTCTTCGAACACTTAATCAACTAACATATGACGTCACGTTAACTGCAAACGACGGCAGGGAGAGTTCTATCCCCCAAACAATGACGATACTCATTACTGATGTAAATGAACAACAGACAGGATTTGTTAAAACTTTATATACCATAGAAACAGGAGAAGGAAAGGTAAACTCAATTTTATGAAGAAAAAAAATAAAGACGGATAAATCGTCTTCTGGCAACACTCTTGAATCTTATATAGCCACAGATGCGGAACAATATAAAAAAAATGTCTTTTGATTTTGTATACCGGTATGTGTTAAAGACATCATTAAACCATAAAAAAATCTGTACAGTGTGATTGTGACTGCAGACTGACTTTCATTACAAAATAATTTTGTTTTAAAAATGTACTTATAAATAAAATGTTTTGCTTCAGTCAGGAAATGTGGTGACAAATCCATTTACGGGTACACAAGTTCTAGATCCTGATTTCAATGATGTTCAAACTTTTACCATGGACTGTGGCACCAACCAAGGAAAATTTCGTATGGATCGAAATACAGGTGCATGTTTTCAATTTCGTGTAGAAAGTAGGAAACTGCTAAAATTTCATTCATATATAAACATTGAGGTTCTTTATTCAGTAACAATATTGAAGTTAATCCTGTTTATTTATCTTTGAGAAAGGTTCCATAACTCAGTCCGTAGAATACGATCTTGATTCTGTTGGGAAGGAACAGGAAGTGGTTACATGCGCAGTCACGGCAACGGACAAAGGCGGACACACTGTATCGACTCAACTGTCCATCACAATAAATGAGATAAATGACAACGCACCTGTTCTTGACAAGGGGAGCTACTCTTTCTTCGTTTCACAATGCTCATCAGTCGGGTCCTCGGCAGGTCAAGTAACTGCCACTGACAAGGACATTAAACAGGAGCACAAGGACGTGACCTTTACTCTCACTTCAGGGGTGGGGTTTTTAGTAGGGAATGATGGTACAATTCATGTTGCTCAAGATTTGTGCAATGTACCTGTGGGCACCAAATATGACCTAACTTTAACTGCAGCTAATGCAGACGGATTACAAGATACTGCTCCAGTTACTATTGTAATCACAGGTATTTTCTTAAAGTTTGCTGCAATTTATTTAGTTATTTTTTCTGTTTATAAGATTGTGCTAACTTGCTTAGGTATTATAAAGTACAAATTATTTCTTGGAAGATATCGTAGGAACAAGAAAATATTTGGTTTTGAAAATCATTGCAATTTTTATCCAATCGAAAGCAGAACCTACCATGTCAATGTATCCTTGCCAAGGTTCCTCTATTATGTGACATCTTTGATTAATTCTGCCCCTTATAGACCCGACAACCACCACTGCTACAACAACCACTACCACCACCACTACGACTGCGCCATCTAGTTCCGGAGGAACAAGTTACTCCACGGGCGGATTTTTTGACAACCCAGAAAACCTGGCCTGGTTCATCCCCGCAGTACTCTTGGCAGCTGTGATGATGGCTCTGTTGATTTACTTCTTGTACAAGTGTTTCCGTCATCCTGGTTTGTTGTCAAAAGTTTGGTAGGTAACATTTCCTAAATGCATAGTATACATATGTATACATTAATTTTAGATTTTGGCCCTTAATACTTGATTTTTCTTTAACAGCTGCAAAAAGAAAACTTCACCAAGACAGAAAGGTACACTGGCAAACTTGGGAAAAAAGAAATTTTACTAAAAGCTCTCGTCTTTTTTCAAAGTAGTTTAAAAATGTACCTTTATTCCTTTGTGTGTTACAGTGAAAGAGCCAGAGAAGATAAATGGAAAGTACGAATGGAATGTTTGGTCTCGCAGTGACTACACGGATAACAAGTAAGTCGTATTGTGTTCTTTCAAAACCTACACCGACATAGCTAACGGTTTCTCTCCTAAGTTTGTCACGAGGTTTAACAGCAATCTCAGATTTAATTTTTAACAACGTGATAAAGGCAAACTAGAAACTAAATTATTTCTATCTCATCCTTACGAAAAGTAATTTTTTATATCAAGGTTCAGTAATATATATAATAATTATTCATTCTTTGTGTAAATATGGTTTTCAGTGGTAGTATGCAATAAGGGCTTAGCATTAACCTATAATGTCAAAGAGTAAAGATTACAACTTATTGTGAATTTTTCATTAACTTAAGCTATAGAGAAAACTATGTTTAACTGCTAATTTTATGGTATAAAAGGACTTGAATTTCATCACATTTAACTTTAAAGTGACTTCATAATTACAACATCAGCATTTTGGTAGAATTATGAGTTAGAATTTCATTGGTTTTTTTCTTAGGAATGTATATTTCGTTGTTTTGTTGCTTTTATTTCAATTTTCAGGATAGAGATGCGTTAAAGTTCTTTGTTTGAAGCATTTATTGCCAGAACAGTATGGATATTTCATCCAAAATATATACAAAACAGAGGAAAAGATATAGAATAATCAACATATGTTTGTACTTTTGCCTTTCAATTTTTAGGTCACCTGAGTGGTGACCTATTGCTATCCGTTTTCGTCCGTCATCGTCCCCCTTCCGTCGTGCGTTAACATTCTCTGCTCCTGGGTATAAAGTAAACTAACTAAGTACATATTAATGATAAGCAAGAATGTCTCTACCAAAATTGTGAATTTTATGGCCCCAGGGTCAGGGGTTCTGGTGTTAGGGCGGGGCTCTATTGATTATATAGTTAAAAAACATGAATTCTTTGAAAATTTTCGTCTCTGCTCCTAGGTATTGAATTAACTAAGTACATATCTATGATGAGCAAGAATGCTTCTACCAAAATTGTGAATTTAATGGCCCCAGGGTCAGGGGTTCTGGTGTTAGGGCGGGGCTCTATTGATTTTATAGTGAAAATACAAGATCTTTGAAAATTTTCTTCTTTGCTCCTGGGTATTTAATAGACTAACGAAGTGCATAGTTATGATGAGCAAGAGTGGCTCTACCAAAATTGTGAATTTTATGGCCCCAGGGTCAGGGGTTCTGGTGTTAGGGTGGGGCTCTATTGATTATATAGTGAAAATATATGAATTCTTTGAAAATTTTCGTCTCTGCTCCTAGGTATTGAATAAACTAACTGAGTGCATAGTTATGATGAGCAAGAGTGTGTCTACCAAATTTAGAATTTTATGGACCCAGGGTCAGGGGTTCTGGTGTTAGGATGGGGCTCTTATTGATTATATAGTGAAAATACATGAAGTCTATGAAAATCTTCTTCTCTTCTCCTGGATATTGAATAAACTAACTAAGTACATATTTATGATGAGGAAAATGCCTCTTCCAAAATTGTGAATTTTATGGCCTCAGGGTTAGGGGTTCTGGTGTTAGGGCGGGGCTCTATTGATTATATGGTGAAGATACTTTAAATCTTGGAAAAGTTCCTTCTCTGTTCCTGTGTATGAAGCAGATGAACTACCTATATACCGTGGACCTTCAGATATCCAGACGCCAGATATCCGGATGCTTCAGTATCCAGACGAGTTTTCAACGGAACAGAATTTTTTAATGCTATTTTTTCTTGTTTAACTGGTGATTCAGGTATCCGGATGCTTCACATATCCGGACAAATTGACTGGGAAACAAAGCGTCCGGATAAATGAGGCTCCACTGTAGTTATGAGCAAGGGCCCTTATCTTCCAGAATTGTGTATTTCAAGGCCCCAGGGTCAGGGGTACCATGAAGGGGGGGGGGGGGGGGGCTGCACTTATACACTGAAAATGAATGAATTGTTTGAAATCTGCTCCTTGGTATTAATCAAATATTTTTGAAAAGCAAGGATGCCTTATCAAAAATTGTGCAATGTGTGGATCTAGGCCTAAGGGTTAGAGGTTCATATGTGGTAGGCGCACTACTGATTATTGCTTAATATTACTGATTAGTTGAAATGCATTTTTTGTTCCCCTACCCTGCCTATGGGTATAAGTTATCAAACTAAGCAACTACTAAGTGTATAATTATATTGATCAATGGTGCCTCTTTCAAAATTGTGAAACCTTAGCATCTCACTTAAAACATGAATCAAATTCAATCACTGGAAAGTTGTTGCATAATGCTCAGGTGACTTATAAGGCCCATGGGCCTCTTGTTAGAAACGTCATTTGTGTATGTTAAAGCTGTTTCTGTCGAATAAAGGAATCTGTTAGGAACAAATACTAAAATATCAATTGTACGCTGACAGTATTTTTAAAACAAATTGGTCTCATTAATTGCATTGCAGGTTATTACAACGGAAGAAATCCAAATATCTTTAAATAGCTTGTGTCTGCTGGTAATGCTCCCTACAGGAATCGGGTTGTTAAAACGTCCTTATTTTACACATGCTACAATTTTAGGCGTATTGACAATTAAAAATAAATATTTTCAATGGTTTACAAAAAAAGAGTTTTATTGACTACATGGTCAACACTTAAAAATATACTTTCACAATACAAAATCATTTTACATATATTATTTATGTGTTAGTGGTTAAGTTTAGCTTTCATAGACCAAACCTCCTCGCCTGATGTTGTCATTTTTTATGGTAATACAATAATAAAACATTTCATTGCTCTGGTCGCTGTACCTCTGTTTTGAAAGGGGGCGCAGATCCACAAACTATGAGATAACATGATAAATGTATTTCAAGAAGTTTGTTTCTCCTGCATATACAGTAATTAATTCAATACTTATTTTTATAATGAATTTTGATAAATAAGTATGAAGATAATTTAAACGAACAGTGATCTATATAAAATATCTTTTAACAATACTGTGAACATGATTTGCAGCCACCTGGACATTCCAGAGGTGGGATCAAGTACCTAAGAGGAGTAAGTATCCCTGTCGACCGTCACACCCGACGGGAGCCTTATGTATTGTTCAGGTAGACGAATCGTCAAAAAAATTTAAACTTTCATATCCGGTATTTTTGTGCAAATTGCACAACGCTAATGCAAGTGCTCTATGGTATTTAATTGGGATAAGGAGACAATTTTACAAGGGTTTACTTTAATAATTTGGTAAATAGTTATTGAGCACAATGATTTGCAAAGAAAAAATTATATAAGTAAACGATATGTAAGGAAATGCTTCCTTTACTTTTCTAATAATTACATAAAAATTCTGCAAATGGTATCAAAGAAAATTTCTTTTTTCAAGTACTTTTGTACACTCGTGAAATTATGAGCTTTGCAATTGATAATGTTAAAAGTGTTTACAAGTATTCTGACAATTCATGAATTACTTTCTATAATACTCTGATACGTGTTGTAGTATTTTAAAATATTATTTAATCAGGGCGTTAAAATACATAAAATAAAGTTCCTTATCAATATGGGCAATAATTTCCGTTTTCTTGTACTTTGAAAGCAAGTCCACCAAGCAGAAATGGATATGTGTACCTTTTAAAAATAGCACATCTGCCCTGATCACGTTTGAAGTAACTAAAAGAAAAAGAGCTAGTAATGTTAACATCTTACATGTTACATATATTTCATAGGTGATCCACTTAGCCTCTTGCAGGATTTCTTTGAAGGTCTAGCTCTAAGATTTGCCCTAAGGAGGTATTGTCATGGACAAGTTAGGAGAAAAATACAGTACATAAGGTTTTGTTCTTTATTAAATATTACTCAAAATGTTTTCTTTTAACTTCTTTTCACCAATATTATAAACAAAAATAAACATACAACGTGATTTGCAACCTATTGCATAATCTTAAACAAATGTTATAATTTTTAAAGCAGAAATTCACCCACTATCATTTCCTTATCATATTGATAAAGAACCTTCATATTTTGCGTGTTTCTTTGGTGCAAAAGTCTTATTTGATGTCTACCATTTAATTTGATTTAAGTCCCTCCTATTAGATCCCTCGTTTTGTCTGTATCTCAATGCTTGGTACTTGTAATAGGTTTAATAGGCTAAATAGACGAATCTTTCACATTAGAAACTTTTTTCTTGTGAGGATAATTTAGTTCAAAATGAATACTTAAAAAATATTGTAAAAGGCCCGATCTTTCAATTTGCCGACAGAACATTTCCATTATGAATTCTGTCAAAGCAAAATACAGAGTTTACCAAATGTTGGGCTAAAAATTAAAAATAAAGAGTTTAACACTTAGTCATAATTGATTTAGTGTATATAATGATAAAGTACAGATTTGTACTAGAAAATTAAAAGGCGATTTGCTAACCATCTATCCTTCCGTTTTCTCGGAAGGGGTGAGAAATTAGAAACTTAAGACTACATGAACAATGCAGACAAGACTTGAAACAATGTCGTCTTTGTTTGAAAGGAGCATCTATATAACTGAATTTTGGAAAAATCTCGATTAAATTTTTACGTCTGGAAATCTAACATATACTTACTGTTCACATTCCAAGGAATTCTCCAAAATAGCATTTTTGTATCTAATACTTTTAATATACCAGTCAACCAATGTGAATTTGGTCTACTCTTCCTTAACTGGGTTCCTTACCTCTCCAGAAATCCTTCCAAACAAAAACATATTGCTAGGTCCAACAAATGCTCTACCAAGCCCTCATTTTTACTTCTTAAACTGAGCTGCTGTAAAGGAGAAACGTCAGATGTACTGTGCTATATCATAATCTAGAAGTGGTGGAAATCAGATAAGCATCCTAAACAAGAGGCCCAGGGGCCACAGCGCTCACCTGAGCACATCAGGCTTGAATTTACTCCCACCCCCACCCCCCCTCCAGGCATTCATCATTTGAACAAACTAGAATCTACACTACCTGAGGATGATTCCATATAAATGTCACTAATCATAGCTTTGAAGTACTTGTAAAGAAGATTTTAAAAGGTTTCCCTATATATCCCTATGTAAAACTTGGGTCGGCCATTTTGGCCCCACCCTTGCCCCGGGGGTCATGATTTGAACAAACTTAAATCTGCTCTACCTGAGGATGATTCCACTTGAGTTTCATCTTTCCTGGCCCAGTGGTTGTGGAGAAGAAGATTTTTAAAGATTTTTCCTATATATTCCTATGTAAAACTTGGGTCGGCCATTTTGGCCCCACCCTAGCCCCGGGG
>PRKT01000015.1:2817040-2906190 GCA_003671525.1 Saccostrea glomerata | reverse complement strand
TAGTGTAAATATTAAATTGTTAAAATCATGACCCCCGGGGGTAGGGCGGGGCCACAATAGGGAATCCAAGTTTTACATAGGAATATATAGAACAAATCTTTAAAAATCTTCTTCTCGAGAACCACTGGGCCAGGAAAGCTGAAATTTATGTGGAATCATCCTTGAATAGTGTAGATATTAAATTGTTAAAATCATGACCCCCTGGGGTAGGGCGGGGCCTCAATAGGGAATCCAAGTTTTACATAGGAATATATAGAACAAATCTTTAAAAATCTTCTTCTCCAGAACCACTGAGCCAGGAAAGCTGAAACTTATGTGGAATCATCCTTGAATAGTGTAGATATTAAATTGTTAAAATCATGACCCCTTGGGGTAGGGCGGGGCCACAATAGAGAATCCATGTTTTACATAGGAATATATAGAACAAATCTTTAAAAATCTTCTTCTCAAGAACCACTGGGCCAGGAAAGCTGAAACTTATTTGGAAGCATCTTTGGGTAGTGTAGATATTAAATTGTTAAAATCATGACCCCCGGGGGGTGGACGGGGCCACAATAGGGAATCCAAGTTTTACATAGAAATATGTAGAACAAATCCTTAAATAAGTTCTTCTCAAGAACCACTGGGCCAGGAAAGCTGAAACTCATTTAGAAGCATCCTTAAATAGTGTAAATATTAAATTGTTAAAATCATGACCCCCGGGGGTTGGGCTGGGCCACAATAGGGAATCCAAGTTTTACATAGGAATATATAGAACAAATCTGTAAAAATCTTCTTCTCAAGAACCACTGGGCCAGGAAAGCTGAAACTTATGTGGAAGCATCCTTTGATAGTGTAAATATCAAATTGTTAAAATCATGACCCCCGGGGGTTGGGCTGGGCCACAATAGGGAACCCAAGTTTTACATAGGAATATATAGAACAAATCTGTAAAAATCTTCTTCTCAAGAACCATTGGGCCAGGAAAGCTGAAATTTATTTGGAAGCATCTTTGAATAGTGTAGATATTAAATTGTTAAAATCATGACCCCCGGGGGTTGGACGGGGCCACAATAGGGAATCCAAGTTTAACATAGAAATATGTAGAACAAATCTTTAAAAATCTTCTTCTCGAGAACCACTGGGCCAGGAAAGCTGAAACTTATGTGGAATCATCCTTGGTTAGTGTAGATATTAAATTGTAAAAATCATGACCCCCGGGGGTTTGGCGGGGCCACAATAGGGAATCCAAGTTTTACATAGGAATATATAGAACAAATCTTTAAAAATCTTCTTCTCAAGAACCACTGGGCCAGGAAAGCTGAAACTTATGTGGAATCATCCTTGAATAGAGTAGATATTAAATTGTAAAAATCATGACCCCTTGGGGTAGGGCGGGGCCACAATAGGGAATACAATTTTCACATAGGAATATATAGAACAAATCTTTAAATATCTTCTTCTCAAGAACCACTGGACCAGGAAAGCTGAAACTTATGTGGAATCATCCTTGAATAGTTTACATATTAAATTGTTAAAATCATGACCCCCTGGGGTAGGGCGGGGCCACAATAGGGAATCCAAGTTTTACATAGAAATATGTAGAACAAATCTTTAAAAATCTTCTTCTCAAGAACCACTGGGCCAGGAAAGCTGAAGTTTATTTGGAAGCATCCTTAGGTAAAGTAGATATTAAATTGTTAAAATCATGACCCCCTTGGGTATGGCGGGGCCACAATAGGAATCCAAGTTTTAAGAGGGGGAATCTGGTAAGAACTGCATCATCCAAGTTACTCAGGTGAGCGATGTGGCCCATGGGCCTCTTGTTTAAAAAAGATACGAAAATTTCATTGATACTGAAGATCGTCAAGAGTCATTCGTAAAGCAAATTGCCAATAATCATACAACTATAATCAGGAAATTTATATTTTTTCAGAGCATACTTCTGCAGAGAACCTGTTTTACACGAATGATCACAAAATAAGATATAACCATCTTGATGTTGGCTCTGTTGAATTTACATCATCATCTACATTTGGTGAGTCAACTAGCAAATATTTTCAACACCATCTAACTGAATAAAATCAAAATAAAGTGTGTACATCGTAAAATCACTTTTTGAGGTGTTAAAATTTCATGATTTTGTGTTTTAAAGACACCTTAGAAAATATGTTCTCCACGAAGTTATATTTGATATCTTTTAAAACCTCCACAAATTTAAAATCAAATCCCCACGAACCATAACTTCTCTCCAAAACCTTTAAAATTTGACTATGCGAAAATAAGTATTACTTTATCTACTTTCTTAAAGGTATTGGAATGATAACAACGCTTTGTGTATCCGTGCTGGTGATTGCTAATTTTGTCTTCACATTGTTTTTCTACCGCGCTTGGAAGAAAAAGTATTCAATTTAAAGTTTATCTGTTACTATATCTTTACATTATCTATTTAAAGTAAAAAATTTATATACTAAATTGTGTAACGATCGAAACTTTTATTTCAATATAAAACCTGACAATATCACCTAACTGACAATACCGACTTTTTTAAAGAAAAATATAACAGAGTTAATAAAATATTATTATAGTGTATTTTAAATAAAATCTTGAAGTGATGATCAAAGGGTAACGAAGTTTATTTATTATAACATAGACAAAAAATACGTCGCAGACAAAGTTGCATTGAAAGAAAACGTACATACAATGTGCTGGAGCTGCCTAGAAAGTCGAATCAACATCTATACAACAACAACATGCCAGAAAAGATGTCTAGAAGATCAACAGACGACATCTATTCTAACGTCAGAGAATCCATGTCGCTGTCCTCCTCCTGCCGATCTGATACTTACACGACAATTGAATCCAAAGACAGGAATACGTACACGGACATCAATTTCTCTGACAGCTTTGTACCACCAATCAGAAAGGAGAAGAGGGACAATCTGAAAACTCTGACGACGTTATTTGAAACGCATTCCCCTGAAGTTCTACGCACCATTTCAAAATTAAAAAGCGTAAAAGTTGTTAGTGAGCCATGAATTCTTTTACCTACTGAGTATCTTTTATGATTTTTTTGTACATACATGTATATAAATAGGTAAACATCCATGAAGCAAAGGATCGGTATCTTCGAGAAATACTTTAAAATGTCGAATGTTTGTTAAGATCTCATAGAACTTGTCCTGAGTTATCAGAGGAACTATCCATTCTTGCTAGAGACCATTTTTTCAAGTCACCCGCGTGAAGCAGTGGTAAGAGCGGTCAGCTCTAGATTAACAGATTAAAGAGTTGATTTTTACGTCGCAGGTTCGAATCCAACCGTGGAACGTGGAGCTCCGTCCTTTGGATGAAACAGTATAAACCGAGGTCCCGTGTGGCAGTAAGTGCTGATACAAAAACGATTCCTCACCGCTCAATAGTCCTGAGGTCGGGTATTGGTCAAAATTTGCAGCTCTCAGTCGGCAAGTGGTGTAGTTTCCATACGAGTGAAAAATCCTTGTGAGGGACATTAAACAACAAAACAAATCAAACAAAACTTGGTGTGTTAACTTAACACCCATAATGCAGATGTAGGGGAAAAGGTTCACCATACACAGATTTCTTTATCTTATTTACAAAAAGTGCAAGAAAAAGTACTTTGATAAATACGTATATAAGAAACTTTTAAATAGTCCGTTGTTTTAATTTTCAAATAAGTCTGTTATGAAAATACATTTGACTTATTTTAGTTCAAATTATTCATTTTTATGTTTATTATATCTGGTTATAACATGACGTTCAATAAAACGCTTGTAAATAATATTTGTCAGAAACTGTTTCCTTCAGATAAGCCCTAGAGTACTTTTGTTCTTTCTGCAGTTTTGAGAAAAAGAGATAACCTTCTCACGCAAAGTGTATGGTATCTGGAATTCGTAATATGTATAAAAGTATCGACTGTAATTTTTAGAAACCAATTGTCAAAGAAAGGAATTAATCCTTCTTACTCTTAAAATAAAGAGAAGGGTTTCACATTCTCATTTACTAAAAGAATTTTGTCTCAAAAAAAACTTTGCATTCAAATAAGGCAGTTAGAACATAACGTCTATGAAATCAATTTTACCTATCATCAACATTAAGTATTTTCTTTCAACTGGTACATCATTCTTTTTTTTAACAATTTTTTGTTAGAAAGAATTCATCCAGCAGGGCTACTTTTATTTTTTGTTTATTTTTGTAATTATTATTTCTGTACGAACAACAGTGTAGATTAAATATGATTGTTTGTAATTTATTTGTTTTAAAAGGTTAACGATTACCAGTGTTACTTGCCGAGTAATTATACGAAATAAATATTTTACCAACAGTTGATTTCAGTATGGGTACATTAAATATGCATGTATTTACATAATAATATTTTCATAACAATAACAAGACAATAATTTTCAAAATTAAATGGAGATAAAGTGTTAATTGAATTGAAAGAATCTTGGTGGGTTGTCATGTTATGAGGTCATACATTATTCCGATGAATTGATTGCAGAAAATTCTTTTTATCCCTAAAAAAAATCAAATGTTAATATTCGCGTGCATTTTTGACATTTTCACTTTCTTTCAAAACACTCGTGTTGCATAATTGCATACTTTACAAAAGTGTCAATATATAATAAGTTAATTAAGATGCTATTTCAACTGATAACAAATATAGGGAAGAAAGGTTTTATCCTTATTCCATGATGCAGGAAGTGACAATAATTACCACGAAGTGCACATGATAACATCATGAGAATGTAACTTTACTTCTTGTTAATGTTACAATTATAAACATCTGGTTTCCTTAATTATAAAAGGAAAATTACTAGTGTTTCAATAAAAATTTTATAATGAAATAATAGACATCGAGAGGAAAAATAAAAGTTTCTCGTTCATAGTCGAAAGTAGATTCTTTTTACCCGCTTCAGAAAAAATTGAAGCTTACCTCTAATATTTTTATAAACGTTCTTTAAGGGGAACACAAAAAAGTAAGAACGATGAATCTCATTATTTGATTCATGTAAGTTTAGCAATCTACAATTAAGGTTTTTTAAATAAAAGAAATTGAATTTCAAAAACAAATATGGTTCTGTCTAAAATGTTCATCCAAGTCAGCAAGCAAACATAAAACAATAGACATATTTGTGATACTTTAACTTTTCAATCGCAAACTTCCCTTACTTATGCAGCAATATACATTTACCTTTATCACCTGCACACGGGGTTATATATCTCAGATACTAGTAATTCGATATGCAAACATAATTTCTAAAACGACGCAAGCTATTGAAAAACTAATTGACGAAGCAATTAAGGATATCAACAGTCTCCCTTGAGGCACAGGAGTTCGCGTTCCTATTAATTTTACCGAAATTTTCAGTAAATTAAAAAAATACGCAATACCTTAAATAGTAACAGGAGAGCAACGCATTTTAGGTCACCAGGGAACCCCTCGCTAAATATTAATCAACAAACAATTTTCAATCGAAATTATAATACACAAACCAATCTTTTCGGAAGGACCATTCTTTATGCCTCATAATGCATGTGATTTCAAACGCATGTTTTACAGCAGCAGCAGTGAGTTTCTCCAAGACTTCGCTTAAATATTCGTTGTCCGCGACGCCATTACGTGACGTTTTCATGAGCGCGTTCATTAACCCAAAAGAAACAAAAAATGTCGCAAATCATGAACAATCATATATAATTACCACAGATAAAAATGTTACCTTGAAATACGGGTATAGTCTTTTTTTCGTTTTTCCCAATCACGAAAAAGATTACGCTGATTGTGTGAACGCTTGATAGTGGATGCTCACTTCTCTATTGCACCTGATCTCACTTCTGGTGTTTAAGAGGATAGCATTTGCTCCTGATTATAGTAAATTCAAAAATACCAATACGTTTTGTCAGTATGAATAAGATCTCATAAGTCCAACACTACGAATTAGGAATATTCAAGCAATTTAAGTTCAAACGGAACGCTGAAAACATTAGAGGTGGGATAAGGTGCCAGTAAGGAGCAAGCATCCCATTTTGACCGGTCTCACACGGAAAATCAATCTAAAGCACAATACATTGTATTGTTATTTATCAATGTACATTGAATGTGTATTCATAAGAAAAAAATGATCTCATACTATTAAATTTTATTATAAGTAGCGTGGCGCAGTGGTAAGAGCGTCTGCTTTAGAGTCGTGGATTAAGGAGTTGATCTTTACGTCGCGGGATCACATTCCATTATAGAACTTAAAGACCGGTACTTCGGATGAAACCGTAAAAATCGAGGTAGAGCCCGTAGCGCAGTAGGTTCTGGCTCGGAAAAGGTCCCCCATTGCTCAATGTGCCGAGTATAGAATATAGGATAGAGTTTACAGATTTCCACTGGCAAATGGTAGGGTTTCCATGAGTAAAAATATCTCAAGGGGACATCAAACGACATACAAACAAAACTAGAATACTTCTCAATATAACATATTCTGCGAAAGACATTTAATAGTAAATTAAAGGAAAATGTTTTTAAATATATTTAACCATCTGATGGTACGATCCGGAAAAATACTTTTTAAAAAAATAGTCACTATGAAGGAACTTTAATATTCACAATTATACTGTGCCTGGAATAGTGTTATGCATTCCTAATTATTTTATTTTCATGCAATTCGTGTTCCGCTTCATAAACATTTAAAGTGGGATAGGAACACGATCATCATGTCCGATCAGGCAGAAATTGAGTATCGTGAAGAACAACATTTGGGTGAGAGTGATTTTTTATATTGAAGATAATTCAATTATAGTATATTCAGTTTTGATCAAGCAAGAAGAAAGGTATATCTTGGTATATGAACGAAGTCGCATGACTTATGTTCAAGTCTGTTTATATCTTCCATTTAATAGCCTATTTGTATAATTTTAACGATTTTGTACCTTCCTTAATTTTTAGCTAGTGTGTACCTTCCTTAATAGAGTCTATTTGTGTATTTATAATTATATATTTTCTATTTTGTAGCTATTTTTAAAAAATCTTTTTTTTTTATTTGTAGCATCAAGTCCGTTTATATTTTTTTATGTAATAGCCTATCGGTACCTTCCCTACTCTATAGCTAATTTTTTCCTTTTGTATCGTATTGGTTTCATTTCTTATTTATAGCATATTTATACATTTCTATTATAATTCATTATTTTTGTTTCTTTGTGTATTTGTAACCTATATTTTGTATTTTATAGCCTGAACCTCTTTTAGCTCACCTGAGCCGAAGGCTCAAGTGAGCTTTTCTGATCAAAATTTGTCCGTCGTCTGTCGTCGTTGGCGTCGTAGGCGTCGTAAACTTTTCACATTTTCATCTTCTTCTCAAGAACCACTGGGCCAATTTCAACCAAACTTGCTACAAAGTATTCTTGGGTAAAGGGAATTCAAGTTTGTTCAAATGAAGGGCCATGCCCTTTTCCAAGGGGAGATAATTATGAATTACAGAAAAATTAATGGCATTTTTAAAAAATCTTCTTCTCAAGAACCACTGGGCCAGGAAAGATGAAACTCATGTGGAATCATCCTCAGATAATGTAGATTCAAATTTGTTCATATCATGACCCCCAGGGGTAGGGTGGGGCCAAAATGGCCGATCAAAGTTTTACATAGGAATATATAGGAAAAATCTTTAAAAATCCTCTTCTCAAGAACTTCTGGGCCAGGAAAGATGAAACTCATGTGGAATCATCCTCAGATAGTGTAGATTCAAGTTTGTTCAAATCATGACTCCCAGGGGTAGGGTTGGGCCAAAATGGCCGATCAAAGTTTTACATAGGAGTATATAGGAAAAATCTTTAAAAATCTATTTCTCAAGAACCATTTAGACAGGAAAAATGAAACTCATGTGAAATTATCCTCAGTTAGTGTAGATTCAAGTTTGTTCAAATCATGACCCCCGGGGGTAGGGTGGGGCCAAAATGGCCGACCAAAAATTAATTCTCATAGGAATATATAGGGAAACCTTTTAAAATCTTCTTTTCAAGTACTTCAGAGCCATGATTAGTAATATTTATGTAGAATTATCCTCAGGTAGTGTAGATTCAAGTTTGTCCAAATCATGATATGTGCTTTTTACTAGTTGATGTGCTCAGGTGAGCAACTCATCATTTTATATATCTTATCTCTAAGACCTAATTTATATTTATTGTTTTTATATAGCTTATTTGAACCTCTCTTATTTTGAAGCCCATTTTTTCTTCTTCTTTTTTTGCACATTCCTAAATTATTTTGTAGCCCATTTGTATAACCAAAAAATGTAGCCTTTCGTATAATGTAGCCTATCTATACCTTCCTTTAAATGCAGCCTTTCTGTACCTTTCTTATAATGTAGCCTATCTGTACCTTCCTTATAATATAGCCTACCTGTACCTTCTTTATAATGAAGGCTATCTCTACCTTCTTTATAATGAAGGCTATCTGTCTACCTGTACGTTCCTAATAATGTACCCTATGTGTACCTTCCTTATAATGTAGCCTATCTGTACCTTCCTTATAATGTAGCCTATCTGTACCTTTCTTATAATGTAGCCTATCTGTACCTTCCTTATAATATAGCCTACCTGTACCTTCTTTATAATAAAGGCTATCTCTACCTTCTTTATAATGAAGGCTATCTGTCTACCTGTACGTTCCTAATAATGTACCCTATGTGTACCTTCCTTATAATGTAGCCTATCTGTACCTTCCTTATAATGTAGCCTATCTGTACCTTCCTTATAATATAGCCTACCTGTACCTTCCTTATAATGTAACCTATCTGTACCTTCCCTATAATGTAGTCTATCTCTACCTTCCTTATAATATAGCCTACCTGTACCTTTTTTGTAATGAAGGCTATCGCTACCTTCTTTATAATGAAGGCTATCTGTCTACCTGTACGGTCCTACCTTCCTTATAATATAACCTATCTATACCTTCCTTATAATGGAGCCTATCTCTACATACCTTAGAATGTGGCCTATCTGCATCTTCCTCATTTTGTATCCTTTCTGTACCTTCCTTATTTTTGAGTTTATTTTAACCTTTCCCAGTTTGTAGCCTATCTGTACCTTCCTTATAATGTAGCCTATCTACACTTTTCTTCTTTTATAATCTTTTTTTACCTTTCTAAACTTGTAGCTTGTTTGTTTTGCCTTTATTAGGTGGCCTTTTTCCTTATTTTTGTAGCCTATTTGTTTTAACTTATCATGTTAACTTATCACTTATCAAGATATCATCCTATCTATATCTTCCTTATTTGGCAGCCTATTTTTTACCTTCCTTATTTGGCAGTCTATTTTTTTTACCTTCCTTTCTTGACAGATGTTGGCGTTGTGGTCCTCTGCGGGATTTTTATGTTGCTTTTGTTCAACATCATATTTGTGTGTATATTCTACTGGAAGTGGAAGATAATGTACGTATATCCATACTCATGACTTGAGCAGCCATCTGCTGACATTTCATCCTTTATTTACCTAATCATATTTTTATTCCCTATAAACATTATTCATCTAGAAATTATCAACCCTAACCAACCACAGTTGTCTATATTGAAAAAAAGGTTTGTACGCATGCTCATTATTATGTTCCCCAAACGAAGTTGGGGAACATATATTGTTTTTACTCTGTTTCTTATTATTATTTTTTTTAACCTTTTTAGGGTAAGTAGGCATGTTATGTAGATTTGCGGAATCAAGGTCATTTTGCGTGCACTTGCTTGCAAGAGCGCGCACGTGCAAAACTTGAAATGACCAATATATAATGGATATAACTGTAACTTTTCTATTTTTAGACGAAATGTTTTGAAACTCATAATGTAAGGATATATGAAGAGTATGCACAAGATGACATGGTCAAAATAGCAAGATCGCACGTGCAAGCACGTGCGCTTCGCTCTGATTGGCTGAAACTTTGAACAGCTATAACTCCCTTGGTTTTCAACCAAACGGGGTGGGATAGATGTAATGGACTTCTACAAGAAAGTATGGTCGCCATGCTCATGTGAGCATGTGCGTGCACGTGAAATGAGTAAAATCAAAAATACACTTGAATTAGCGTATTTTTTAATACGTTTGGATTAAATACTTTGATATTTAGTATATTAAAATATATAGATTGTGAAGACAAGATTATATGGGCACGCGTGCAATGCTAAAATTGGTACACTTCTGGGTAAACGTTGTTAAAGTCTCAAATGCATAGAGTTTGTCTTATTTAATGAAGCTTATAGGGAATATGGCACCAAAAGGGGGTTGGGGAGCGTTTGGGGAACATCTGTAACGGTCCCCGTTACAATTAGCACTAGTTTGTATTGATTTAAATGAAAATCTTCAGAGATAAGGTGCAAGAAATCTGAAAATTCCTAGTATTTAAAATTTTGCTTTTGAAATTCGCTAAAAAATTAAATCTTTTTAAATTGTTTCCAGCAAACACTATGAAAGATATTTTTTCAACCCCTTTCTGGCAATTTTTATAAAATAAAAATTATCTTCAAAACAGAGCTTCTCTATATTTTAAGTACAAGATGTGTTTGTGAAACACTATGCGCCCGGCGGCACAAAGTTCGAAAAAAACTATTTTTAGCGTAAAGGTCAATAAAAGTCATTGACCTTGGTATCATTTGAAAGAAATTGATGAGTGGAGTAAGCATACCAAATATGAAGTCCTTATCTCTCATGGTTCAAGAGTTATGGTTAAGGTTCAAAAAAGATATTTTTAGCACATAGGTCATACTCAAGGTCACAAGGTCAATTACCTTGGTGTCATTCAAAATGAGTGAAGAAAACATACCAAAAATGAGGTCTTTTGAAGACAAAAAAGCTATTTTTAGGTCACAGTCAAGGTCACAAGGTCATTGACATAAGTATCATTGGAAAGAGTTTATTAGTGGAATATCCATACTAAATATGAAGACTCTACCTTTCATGGTTCAAAAATTACGGCGAAGGTTAAAGTTTGCAGAAAAAAGCTATTATTAGCATATAGGTCACAGTCAAGGTCACAAGGTCATTGACCTTGGTGTCATTTGAAAGAACTGTATTACTTGAGTATGCATACCAAATATGAAGTCCTTATCTCTCATGGTTCAAAAGGTATGGCGAAGGTTAAAGTTTACAGAAAGACAGAAAAACAGACAGACAGGACAAAAACAATATACGCCCTGGATCTATCTATCCTGGTGCATAAAAATCAAATTTATTTAATATATGTTTGTCATTCATAGAAGTTTACTAAAGATTTCTCAGGTTTTCATTCTGACAGCATGGGGTCGAAAATGACTTTACCCGTTATAAAAACCTGGTTCAAAACACTACGTAGCTTTTGTGATGTAGCCAATTCATTTTTAAATAAATTTTATATATTAAGTGACGTCTTGTACATGTGCAGTTAGTTGTTGTTTTTTTGTTCACCATGGCGACTATTTGGGGATTGAAAAACGTTTCTGAACGAAATAAAATAGATTTGAAATGACTCAATTTGCTTAAAATGACTGCACGCACTCCTGTGAACTTATGTCTTAGCTGTGGTACAAATTAATTCTTAATAAAATATTTTCCTATACTTAAACATATGTTTGAATAATTTCATAGAAAAAATTATATCTTTCTAAACAAATAAATAATTTATAATGTACGATGTAGGTCAACGGTGCATCTTAGTCCAGAGTTTTGGTGAAAAGTCCGTACCTTTACCATGCAAATTTTTTGATCTCTGTTTCGTATCTTTTAAATGTAAATAGGTCATGATTTTTATTTTACAGGCAGAACAAATTCCGAAAGGAGTATATAAGATATGGGCGATCAGAGTATCTTCGAAGACTTAGAGCTCAGCCTATCAGAATTTCATTCAAGTACATACCTGATTGGTTTCAGCGGAATTGGAACAATCGTTTTGGCATTCAGTCGATGAGAAATAAGAGAAGACAGCAAAGACCACATTTATCAAAACTGGTGCAACCAAATTTGTCTAACACGAAAAGTTTTTGTAATCAAAAAACATCAAACTCTTTACACAATGAACAACGCAAACGCCATCCACTGAAGACAAAAATCATAGTGAAGGACGGGTTATTATCTAACAGGATAAACCTGTTTAAAGAAGAAATGTCCAAGGATAGCACTGTGGATAAGAAAGCAATCCTTAATATAGGATCGTCACAAAATGGAGAATCAAAAGGACTTCCAGACACAAACAACAAGAATTCTGCAATTAATGCAAAACAGATTCGTCCATTTACAGGGAGATCATCGAATCAATGTGCCCTGAGAGTCTCACAGGTACAAATACATAAGGCAGGAGCAGCAGGAGACGTGTGTGATAGGAGAGCTACGAGCTCCGTTAAACAGTCAATGAATGCATGTCCAGAAAAAACTTCCGACAGTAAAATAGAAACACTCAGTACATTATTTTTAATTCATTCTGATGATGTCTCAACCGTTTTATCAAGGATGGGGCACAAAAACCAAAGTAAATGAATATGGTGATATAATTAGCATGATATTTTACATTTCTGATTAATATTTGGATGCCAAATGGAATACTGTAAAAAAAAAAAAAAAAAAAAAAAGATTTAAAAATACAGGTATTTTTTTAAATCCAAAACTGTTTACGTGAAAGGAAGAAAACACTTGCTGTGGCCTTCAACTCGATTTAGATATATGGACGACGTATTGTCAATTAACAATGGTAATTTCCATTCTTATGTCGATACAATATACTTAGTATCCCGGTGAGCTTGAGATGAAAGATACCACAGAGTCTGACACATATTGAGATATTTTTTACTTTTAAAAGACGTTAATGGTTATCTAGCAACTAAGCTTTATGATAAACCTTATGACTCTAACTTTTTCAATCAAATATACAAATTCCACATAGTCTGACACATCTTTGTCATATTTGGATATCTTACTTGAAAAAGACGTTTGTGATAATCTATCAACCAAGTTTTATGATAAACAATATCCACGTACCTTCATCACCTACATACAGGGTTTGTATCTCTCAGTTGAGTCAATACGGTAGAGTATGTTCTACCTATATGCAATTTCTAAAAAAAAAAAAAGGGTGAATTTTTTAAAAACAAGCTGATGAAACAAGAATTTCAGCAGTCTGGTTTAGGTCATTATTTCTTATGTAATATGGTAGATACAATGACTTTGTCACCAAATACAATACTAGTACATCATTGAGTCAAATGCTGACTGACGTTTTTGGTATTTATTATTAGGCCATTATTTACACACTGTATTGTTGACGAATTTTCCCGATATTGAAAAGGAACACACGGTGGTTATGACCGGTCGGTAGAGGGTGCTCTCTCCTTCATGGCACCTAAACCCCCCTCTGATGTTTTGGAGGTCTGTGTTTTCTCTGCTCCTATTTTGTATTTTTAAATGGACTTTTGAGCTTGAATACTGTTTGTTTTCTCCATATATTTCATCCTGCAGCTGCAGGTATTTATATAAAATATATATATAAAATATAAAAGGATATAAAAAGGATAAAAGAATACGCCAGTTTCGAGATTGTAACTCTCCTGCGATAGAGGCGCAAAAAGTATCCATTTCAGCATTGAGGTGGGACAGTTTGCTTATGCATACAAACGTGCATAAATAAATGAACGATGTCTATGGCTTTTAAAATGTATTTAATGTTATAGAAAAATAAAGATGTTAATCAGTGATGCATTTTATGATTTTATAAAGCTCAGCTGTGTATATTTATAAATCTACTTTCAATTATAGGGTACTTAAAAACGAAATAAACGTCATGTTCTTCATAAAAGTAAAATATTTTCTCGATTGTACAAACATTCTCTAAAAAGTGAGTTGTTTTTTATTTTGAAGTTATAATAAGGTAAAAAACCAATGTGTCATTTAGATTGCCGACATGTAATAATCAGATTCATGTTTACCGTTACGTATTTATTAGAGGTCCATATATATCTCTTCCATCGTCTGAAAAGTTTCACGTCCAGTCGTCCACTGAATTTTCTTTTTTGTTCCGATTTTTTTGCTTTAAAAAATGACACCTTTACTTTAATTCGGTTGTTTTCGAGTTGAACAGTGCATCCTTACAATTATATAGTTACGATAAACCAGTATATCGATGATGCGATATATCCAATAATAAATATCTGTCCCACCTGTTTGTTTACGCGGCAAGCAAATTCCCCTCCTCAACGAAAGAGCGCACCAAGGGAGATAATCTCGAAACTTGCGTATTGATTCTGATAAAGACCACTTATCGACCTGTTCTTCCACTTAAAATTTTAATTGTGTAAAAGATAAATGTAAGTCAAGAACTTAATTAATTTAAAATTCATCTTTACATCACCTGTTTACCTTGTGCTTTTCTATCAGTATCTACATCCAATCGTCATCCATAAAGTCAGGTACAAAACTAATTTTCCAAATAGATTCTAATAGAATTACCGAGGTACTACAGTGACGAATAAAATGGAAAAAATCGATATTTAAATCTCATAAATTTATTTCTCATAGCTCAAAGGCCTTAAGTGCCGAGTAGAAGTCTCAATTTGACCTCTCCATCGGCAAGTAGTGGCGTCTGAGTACGAGTATAAAGTTCTCGAAGGAGTGTTAAAAAACAAACAAGGAAAAGCTCATTTCATGCCTATACCCTGAAGAAGGTGATATTAAAATGATATCATGAAACTTAATCAAGGTGTGAAAATATTCTGTTCTAATTGCGCCCCATTAATCGCACATTCATTTTCATGTTCACACGAAACAGTTTATTCAAATCATAAACATGAGAAGATGAACACACTTGATGGATATGTTGAAATTTCAACGACATATTATCAATTAACAATAGTAATTTCCACACATTTATCAACAAAATACATCCCAGTGAGCTTGAAATGAAAGATACTATAGAATCTGACAATCTTGGATATTTCATTATATAAAAAGAAGTTAATAGTAACCAAACAACAAAGCTTTATGATAAACATTATTAATAACTATTCCATGGTCAACTTCTCTTATTAATGCAGCAAAATACTCTTTTTTAACGTTTCTTTTTCATTTAATTCTGAACTGCATAAATTTTACTATCTTACATCTTTGAAATTAAAGGTTTATGTTTTTTCGTTAATAGTTACATGAAGCCATTATCTTAATTTGAAGTTGTATTATTTTTCGCAATATACTCTTATCACCTGAATACAGGGTTTATATCTCTCAGTTTATTTGATTTCTAAAACAGGGTAAGTTATTTCCAAATAAGTTGATGCTTCAAGAATATCAAGAGTCTCGATCAAAGTATCATTTCGTAACTTCTATGATCTAGTTATCAAAGTGGCAAATGGTGAGGGACGTTTTTCAGACTAATCATTGAGTCATTTTTACACACAGAATTGTCGATGGGTTTTCTGACACATGTACAAGTAGCACACGACGGGTGGGATCGGTCGGCATGGAATGTTCAAACCTTAGTGGCACATGATTCCATCTCCGATGTTTTTAAAGGGTCCGTTTGCTCTGCTCTTGATTTATATTTTTTGAATGGACAATTGGGGTCGGTACTGTTCGTTTTCTCCATAGATTTCATTCGGTCATTGCAGGCTTGGGGTCAATTACTTTGAAATGTAATTAATTACTTTCAAATACATTGATTATTTTGTCAATTAATTGCAATTACAATTACATTGATTTTTTCAAATGTAATAAATTACTTTCAATTACTTAGACGAATGTAATTAAATACATTTCAATTACTTGAGTTTTATTTTTTTTTTTTTTTAAAGAAAGGTTTTTTTGTAAATATCAGATTTTTTTTCTATATTGAATTTTAATTTGGTGTTTTTCTTCTTGGGTTTGAGAGCAGTTCACACCTGGACCAATTTAGACCTTTACCTAATGACTTGGGCAGCAAAATTAAATTGTAATAAATTACAATTACTTTATTCAATTACCCCATCCCTGGTTCATTGGACCACACAACTGTGCTGATTTTGATGCACGGAATTAATTTTTGAGGTGATATCAATCCCAATTCCAATAAGTGAACTGAAATAAAGCTTTTAAACAGTTTGAATGACTCAAAATGTGATAAAATGCACAATATGTTTTAACGTGAACTTGATGTTTATGAAAAAAAGAAAAACTTGCTTTGTTATCTGAACTTATAAGATAACCATTAATTTTCAAAGTGTTAAGTAGCATGCTAATGCCTTAGTCACATTTCTCGTCCGGTGGCCGTACACCGGTGGTAATCCGTGGAGTGAGCGAGGCCAAGTAGTCTTTAAAGTATCAGTCACATTATCCAGCGATGGAGTATACGATGGGCAACCAATGCGTATTTTGATAAAAATGGCGTTGCTGCCGGCCGGACTTATAAAGGCCCAGCAATGCATTGCTAATCATAAAACGATGTTTCAGGGCTGTCGGCCGATGTATATTACATCGCTAAAACATTGCTGAACATCGTTCGTACGTCGGTCGACTATGGGCCAATGTTTGGTCGAACATCGACCGATGATCGGCCGATGTCTGTTGCCAACCACTCAAACCCCCGATGACCTCAGATTTAACGGACACTTGATGATGCTCAGCCATACATCGGTTAATCCTTAAAACATGAATTAATGATGAGTTTCCAATGATGAGCGATGTGGGGCATCGATGGAGTCATCACTGATTTCTAACTACAACTTATTTTCTACCGATGACCCACCACCGATTCTACAAATGGCCTCAGTCACCGTCCGATTACTATAGTTGTCAGGCCGGCAACCACGCCATTTTCATAAAAAAAAAAACGCATCGGTTTCTCATCGTTTACCCCATCGATGGACAATATGACTGATACTTATGCAACTGACATAGATAAGAAATATTAAAACCTTTCCTGCTATGGTTGGGTAAGTTTCATGACAAGTACGATATTCATAAAAAAAAATCTATGTTTAAAGATATAAAGATTTTTTCTTAATCATATTTGTAAAAAAAATGTGATAATACGTATGTATTAAGCAATAAAGAATTATAATAATAATAAAAGAAGATATACATGTAATAATAAAAAAAAGTAAACCATTCTGGCTGAGACTAAAACTCCAAATGTTTACAATGTTAGCTACATATGACGTCTCAACTAGCCTACTCAACTTTGACGTCACAGCCTTTGACGTGACACTGTAAAGAAAAAAAATGATTTTGTTCCACTTCGGAAATAAACATCAAATATTGAACAAGAAAACATTGATGTAACCATCAATTGTCGCCCGGGAAATATATAAAGTAAACAATGAAAATGAGTCTTGATCATCAAACCGCTTCGATATGTGTGAAAAGGAATGCGTCTAATTGATGGAGACGATAGTCGCGAATATTTTGAAAACTTGTAGTCGGATAAAATCAATCAAAAACGATACCATTTTAAACTTGATCAATTCCTCAAGTAAATGTTGGCTGCATAAAATATAAATTGAATTTAGACACACGCATCACCTATATTTAAAAATGTATTATTTTTCAATATTAGAATATAAAACACGAACTGTGCTGAGTACGTTTTTATCCGAGAAGTAAAATTCGATGTTCTAAAAAAAGGGACCTGTCGTTTTTTTCGATAGTAAATGTTAAGCAACTTTATATATTAAATATGAAAAATGTATATATTTTTACAGATTCACTTTATGGAAGTTAATATATTATGTATCTCGTAATTTATAAACGCAAAGAACATTCTGATTAACAATCTTTTTAATGTTTAGAAAACCTTAAATTCTAAATAACTACTCCCACCCAAATCCCCATACACCAACACTTAAACTTATATGTATAGAGCAGCCCGGTCCTCCGGGCTGCAATAACTCTCTTTACATTTTTATAATCTGAAAGAGATCCAAACCTGGCTATAAAAAAGAGTTCCCGTTGTGAAAAGCAAATTTCCTGAATTAAAACACAGCCATGTGGTGTCCTCTTGTATACTATGGTCTCCTCAAACATCAACATCCGTTCAAACAAGAGATGGTATAATAAGTTATTCTAAAAATATATTCAATATTTTTATTTATTTTTTTAATTGATAAGCTAGGTCCCTTTTCAGACTCGGTATCGAAAACTTGAAAAGTGCAGTAAATGGTCAGAATTAAGTTAAAAGTTTTAAACGAGAAAACTTTAAAAGAAAACGTTACTATGTTTATGTTTGATCAGGGCAGTCTTTTAATGAAGATTCATTTCAATATAAAAACAAATTTAGAACAAAAAAAATAAAGATGTTTGAGACACCATGCAAGACATTAATAATTTTCCAGATCAGGTGTAATTTAAGGTCATTCAGCCTTGTCCACGTTATCAGAACTTACTCTGAACTAAATCTGTATTTACAGTGTGTAATTCATTATTAATTACATTCAGTTCATAGAACGCAGGGATGACCTGATTACAGATTTTCCAAAAGATTACCCACATTCCTGATTTAACAATTATAATCAGCTATCTCAAAATTAAATTATATATACTTATGATAATATACAAAAATGTTAATATCTTCCTTATTTCTACTTTTTTAAAGTATTAAAATTCTTGAAGTAAAAA
Source organism: Saccostrea glomerata (assembly GCA_003671525.1). NCBI lineage: Eukaryota > Metazoa > Mollusca > Bivalvia > Ostreida > Ostreidae > Saccostrea > Saccostrea glomerata. Next base: position 2,887,623 of record PRKT01000015.1, on the reverse strand, counting down.
CCTCATCAAGAATTATTTATAGAATGGACAAGTACACTTGAAATTGAAGGTTTTAAATAGTACATAAAACGAATAATAAGCACGCAGAACATTTTTTTTTTCGAACGTAGAACGATCGAGTTGTCATTGAAGTAAAAATCTGGACAATATGTCTCAGTGGTTAATATTTGTAATTTCTTTAATAGGCGTATACAATATGATTGGTAAGTAAACATTCACATAAAAAAGCATTTTGTATCTTTTGGAGGAAAAAAATGTTCCACTAGAAAGAATTTAAAATATATATATATGAACTTATATATGCATTAAGGACAGATGATACAAACAAACTTTTTCTTTGAAAAAGATTTAATATCATGTCAAAAGTTTAGAAAAGTGGATGGTTTTTAGATTTTGTTCTCCTAAGAACTAGAATATGAAAAACACTTGGAAAATATTAGTAATATTTCAATGAAAAAACAAATATAGACAAATCACATTCAGTAAAGGTTTACAGGTGTAAACTAACTTCATAATATGTAAGCTTGGTGCTAAAGGTGTAATATAAACTTAAGAAAAATATACCAAGCCAGGTGAAAATTATGAGAAAAAGCTAAATTGTAAAAATCAGCCTATGTGATATTGCTAATTTTTTGTCATTTTTTCTTCCTCTTAAAATTCACCTGGCTTGGTATATTTTTTTTTAAGTTTAAATTACACATTTAGAACCAAGGTAACATATTCTTAAGTTTGTTTTCACCTGTAAACCTTTACTGAATGTGATTTGTCTATATTTGTTTTTGTATTGAAATGTTACTAATCTTTCCCTACTCTATTTTATTTTCCAGTACTTAGGAGAAAATATTCGAAGAATTATCAACTTTTCTTAACTTGTAACATAATATTAAATCTTTTTCAAAGAAAAAAATTATTTGTATCATCTGTCCTTAAATGAGAGAGTCCAAAATATCCCCTCATGATTTTTATTTCACTCGATAATTTTAAAACAAATGATTTTTACTAAAATTGTTCATTTTTATCGTGTAGGTGCAGTATTAATAGAGAAATTAATCCGAATATTTTTACTTTGGGGTTACTTTTTCGAATTGTTGGTCTACAAGGTCAATATCAAAAATTGATATATTTTTCATGGCCTTTGTGATCAAAATGCATGAACAAAGTGTAGCTTATAGCTGTTTTATCTACTATTTAGGTGAAAAAAAATTAATTGTAATTGAAAGACAAAATGTTTTTACTTTGTGATGTAATATTATTGACAATAATATGTTTTATGCATACATATGTAAATTATCATTTTCTGTGGTTAGAATGTAGGGATTTTAGTATATTTCATGTATATATCAGGTTTCAGAGCTAGGACGTTATGTAATGCATAGTCTCAGGTTTTAGGGCTTTGCGTTGATTAGTTGTGAGCTAACGTCGGATATATCACGTGATTGTTATCGCTGGTGGATGCTGCAAGTGTTTGTACACACCATTTTTTGTAGAAAAACATACCCTCCACCTCCCCGTACAACCGTCCCTAAGGTTAAACTTTACTTTGGGATGTATTTTGATAATTTCTTTTGTTTGGTGGCCTATTGTTTGTTGCCACCTTATTTTTTAAGTGTGGCCTATTGTTTGTTGCCACCTTATTTTTCAGCTTAAATGTTTGATATATTTGTGTTTTTTGAGTATTGTCATGATGTTATTTTAAAGTTTTGGGAGATCCATAACAAGTTGTAGATACAAATTGTAGAAAGTCATAGGATCTCCCAAATTTCATGTGTTTCATTTGTGTCATTAATAAATGACATATTTACAACAATACTCATTCTTGGTTTTCATTCAATCTGAAAAATAACAGAGCTGCGGGAAACTTGGTTTTAAATTTGCACCATTATCATATGGAAGGCATAAAGATTTTTATGGAAAATATCAGGACTATTTTAATGACCTTTACTTATATCAAAGATGCAGTACGGTGATTTGTAAATATTGTTACATACAATTAAAATATAATAATTTAATTTTAAATATTTACATTTGCTGATGTCTTTCCTTATGTAACAATGATAATGAAATTGAAATTCAATTTTCAATGACAAGCAGTTGGTCACATGATCAGATTTTCTTGCAGATGGAAAGCAAACTACACGTGCCATTTTGGAAAGTTCAAATTGTGACGTCACATGACTTCGTAGATACATTATTTTGCATTTTCATAACAAAGTCTAAATAGTGCTTATTGTTTTCTTGTCACATGAATAAAAATGAAAATATAAATATAAGAAAAAAAATATTTTCAGAGTTTCATTGAGAATGACATAAGTCGGTCGTTATAAATTTGATCACTTGACCAACTTCATGTCATATCCCAATGAAACTCTAAAAAGATATCTTATTTCTTTATTGTAACACGTCATTTGATAGGGTAAAAGATTTAATCCATTTTGTATAACATAACTTGCCTATGTCACAATGAATTGTACGTCAAAAACGTATCACCCCGCTTGACGTTACTTTTTTAAAATATATGCTAAAATTTAAGCATTTTTCCGGAGGAAAAATTGTCTCATTGTCTACACTGAAATTAAATTATACGGAATGAAGCTAAGTTTATTTTAACTTATGTTATACGATATAACAGACCTTGTGACTGTTTACGCTTTTTATAAATCGCTTCATTTCTTAAATAAAATCATTCATAATTGCTAATCTTAATCCATAACAATTGATTAATTCCTTCCTCAAGTATTTTACATAGCATAAAAAATATGGGTAGGAAATATCAACGAAGGATACAATAAATTGTATCTGTATAGCCTTCGACTCGACCTTTAGACCTACATTTTATCTAATCTGTATATTAATTAAAATATATTCTTTTTTCATTTCATATGTTTACTCGATATTAAGTCGAAATAAATGATACCAAAGATTTTGTCAGTTTTCTTCATATAGGACAGTATACACATGCTAAAAAGGAAATAAAAATCTCTTTAATGATTTGAAATTTCGAAATGAGAATAACAGAGACGATCGTGAAAACACCATTAAAAACGAAAATGAGTCATTCTTATAGGGTAAAAAAAAAAATTAATTCTCCGCCAATCTTTCTTGGCATTTTTGCGACTTTTAAAATAATAAAACTTTCTTGACTTCACATTTTTCTTTAGACAAAACATTTCTGATTTTGTATTTTTTAACATCTTAAAATTGTTTTAATTTCACAGAGTGTAAGTCATCTTGTGAGAAGGAGATAGATTACAAGAAGAGAATTATAGCAGTGAGGGAATTGGAAGAGAACACTTGTACATGGAGAATCAGAGCACCAAAAAACCATGGCGTCTGGTTCCTTGTAACAGCACTAACAGTTCCTGTGCAGTCTAAGACCTGTTCTAGCTATCTTTCGGTAGATTTTATTGTTGCTCATTGTTTATTTGCTTTTTTGGCTTGATTGCTCACTTGCTAACTAGCAAGCATGCGTTTTATCACTTAGAGTGAGTATTTCAATACTTATTTTGATTATCGTTTAGATTTCTTTTCATGTGTTTTTAGCTAAAAGAAATACACAATGAACAAAGGAAAATCCTTAAGAACTACTGCTTCTCAATAACACGTGACTACGTGAAAACACGTCATAATCAAGTCCAAGTGTCTGCTTATAATGTCACATTCAAGCTTAACTGGAACAGTAAGATATTTAAAAAAAAAGAAAACAATTTTCAAATAAATAAAGTATTCATTTAAAATCAAAATTCTTATATCATTATGGTTTTTTGAGTTCTGAACATTTTCTTAACTGATAAATATTTTTTTGTATAGTGTTTGTGTTAGGTAAAGCCAATCGTAGAAAAGACCGTAATCCCACAACGCAAGAGTATTCACAATCAACAGAAAGCATAAAAGAAGGTATTTGTCTAGAAAAATACTTTACTGACATTACCCGAAGATGATTAAGGATACTTAACACACACACACACACACACACAAAATGATGCATGGATTGATAAATATATTTTGACTGGTTTTGATTTAAAAGGACATAAATAATAATAAATCCCTGAAATGGAAAGAAATCGTAGGTTTTCCTTGGTGCTTAGATCTGAGACTTTGTTTTGCATTCTATATAATTCCATGCAAACTTTTTAACAAATTTTTAATCTAATGACAAAATCTTACAAAATTCTTTCACTTTGCTTGCCAAACATTATTCAGGTTACCAATTGAAATGTAAGTATTTGAGAAATATTGCTTATTTATGAAAAAAGTTTGTTTGTGTTATTCATTCTTAAAGTCCGACTAGGATTTAATGTACACAATTATAGTAGACATCCTGAAAATTAATGAGAGCAAGTACATGACTATCTATTTTTACATGTATGTATGTAATGATTATTAAGTGTTCATGTTAGTATAATTATTTGCATCAATATTAGTTACTAAAAGAAAAAAAGTTGTAGTTTATATTCATAAGCTTATGTGTATGCATAAGAAAAAGACGTTTATATTCATTACACATTCAATTTATGTTATATTTCAGAGGATACCGTTATTGACTTTTTGAAAGAAAAGAAATATATTGGTAAAACGTTTCCTCCTTAATTGTTTCTGAAGTTTAAATCATCAATTAAATTATTAAGAAATATTAAATAGAATATTTTAAGTAATTTAAAATAAGTTGCAGAACTTCGAATAAAACATTAAGGGTTAAATGTTGTATGTTTACATCGGCTTTAATAAAATATATTTATTCTTTAAATAGTATTGGCAATTCTTGCTGGAATGGTGACAATCACTGTCATTACTTTTACAACGATAAAAATATTCTCTAAGAGGTAAATATTTTTTTTCTAAGATTCATTGGAAAATATACAAGGATTATTTTTAAAATCGATTACGAAATGTCACTGAGAGTTGAAAAAAAATTAATATTCTGAGACATTACGCAGAGTATTGGGGTTTATTTAAGCATTGAATTCATATTTTGGGATGTCTTCGGTCCTATAACACACCTGGCCGTGCCGACAAATTGAATACCGCGCGTTACCTACGGTATACACGTATATTCTTAAAAAGGCAATGAACATTAGATATTTGGTAGACTTATGTATGTTTATGTTTCTGAATGTATTGCAATTGATTGATGAGACAGTCATTTATAATATAAGGATTCGTAACTATAATTATATACTGTAGTGTAATGTGTAAAACAAAAAGAGGTTATAGCGAGTACCATTCCTAACATACTTTTCTTTTTATTCATTTATACTTAGAATATAATTGCTTTATATTCGGACGAACAAAGTGAGGGAGAATACAAAGTAAAATTCCGTGTCTTATTTTTTAAAATACCAAGAAAATATTAATGTTGTTTTCACTTACCTACGTTAAAAATTCTTAAATGATAAATGAAATGAGTTTAAAAATAGAATTTATTCAAATGTTTCTTTAAAAAACTATTCGAAAGTATCTAGAGATTTTTGATTGGTGATTTTTGTGTTTTTAAACAAAAAATAGGCGCAATCGACGTACATGTAAAGTCAGCAGAGAAAACTACGAGATGCAAAATTTGCCTGAAAAATGTGACCATAATGAAAGACGCTTGCAAATAAATGAGAAGTGCAAATCGCATGAACGAGATGATTATGAAAATATCAAGACAGCTGATTTTAAAAAGAGCAAAAAAGAATGGACTGATATTGGTAGAGCTGCAGAGGCAGAAAAAAATGAAAATAGCTTAGAGTGCTGGTGTTCCTACTCACTTTCTAGCAGTCATAAGCACGTGAAAGACAGAAGAACCGATCACTTATACCTGCTTAGTCAAGAAGATGAGACGGTATTTAATGATGATAGTCATGAGTACCAGTCTTGCCGACAGGTAAAGATCGAATACGGACATCTGCAAAACAAACCCTACAGTTCAAAGAAGCAGAACATCTCTCCAAGTGTGTCTAGCACTTCTGACTGCGAAGATTACGTTAATCTCTACTGAAATTACTTGAGATTTTTTTTTCTTTTATTTTGTACAATTATTAATCACTCTTTAAACAGTCTATTGATAGTTTTTGATATACATGTACACGATGTTAGCGAGAGTAATTTCTCGGTGGTCGTTATATTTGAGATATACAAACCCGAATTCCTTCAGTATTCAACCATTCTAAATTTCATACATGAGAAACTTCAAGAGAAAACAATTCAACAATATATTCGAGAAGTGGTGTAAATCAAATGCGGATACAAAAAAAATCCGAGGAATTTTTGGAACATTTGATACATGTATCACAAAATTTACCAGAATAAACAACTAGAAAATTTACGACTTATCAACTTTATACACATTATACAAATATTATCCACGATAAATTAAAGTCCAAACTTTCTAACATCATTGACAGCTGCTTTTTCAATAAAAATGGTACTCGTAAATTTTCTTAATTCCTTGTTATTGGTCATTTGCAAAATAACTTTGCTTTTCATAGAAAACATTCTGATTGTACACACAAGTTCTCTGAAGTTGATACCGTATACATTAAAAAGATGCTCGAGTTTCTGATTGACAATATCTATGTTGTTTTTGGAGAGCGGATCTTCCAACAACCTTTTAGAATTCTTATGGGTTCCAATTTGGAAAGAAAAGAAAAAAAACACTTGCCGTGGCCTTCAACTCGACATTTTGATATATCGTCGACGTATTGTCAATTAACAATAGTTATTTACATTATTATGTCCATACGATATATCCCGATGAGCTTGAAATAAAGAATACTACAGAGTCTGGCACATCTGTTTCATATAATTTATATAGATTTAGATATTTTACTTGAAAAGGACGTTACGGTAATCTAACCACCAAGCTTTATGACAAACGAGATTAATTTAACATTCCAGTCAACCAAGAGGAGTTCAATCTCTTACCTTTATTGGATTCCTAAACTTCATAAAATCTTTACAAACAGAAATACATTTCAGGGTCAAGCAAATCCTCTACTATACGCCAATTTCGTTACTCAAGACAAAAATAGCTATTAAACTGTAAATTGTTCTTGGACTTTTGCGAGAAGCTCCTTGACTAAAGCCACTTCTAGAATGTGCTGTAGCACATGGCATCGGTGGTTTCTTATAGTCATCGGTAGTTTCTTTTGCAAAAGGCATTGACTTTAATAAGAGTTATATAATTAACTGTTTAAATGTCAAAGAAACTGTTAACTGTTATTAAAAGTCAGTGCTTAATCTCATAAAAGTCCAATAAGAAACTTCAGTCGCATTGTGTGTATTCTATTCCAGTGGTTTTAGTCAGGCTTCTCAAAAATTCAAACAAAATTACTTTGTAAAAATAATCATTCTGATATGATTCAATTCGTTTATATGCCAAGGACCCTCATGGGTCAAAAAGAAATTATATTGTTAAGATTCGTATACATGTACTGAGTTCTGGTCATAGACATTTAATACAATATACATACAAGAGAGAAAGAGCCAAATGATTGAAAGAAAAGGCTGAAAATGAGGAAGAAACAAAAAAGTTTTATACATGAAAGTACATGTGTAAGTTCGGAGAAAAAAAAACCATCAAGGACTCTGGACTTGGTATTAAAATAATGATGGAGTTCCTCACTGACAATATTTGTGTAGTCTTCGGAAACTAGGTTTTCCAACAAACTTTTGGAATTCTTATATGAACTGTTTTATATATTCCTTTGAGAAAGAATATACAAGTATAACAAAAAAAAACTATTAGAGAAAAAACACTTAGATTACCTTCAACCCGACATTTAGATACTAGTATATCGCCGATGAATTAGAAATTAACATTATAGACTATAGGTATAGATACTTTCATTTATTTGTCGATTTTTATACTTTATTATACATTTGTATACTAGTATTTCAGTGAACTTAAAATAAAAGACATCGCAGAATCTATTTTTATACATCTGTTTCAGATTTGGATGTTTTACTAACTATAAGCAATGACGGCCAACTAACAATCAGCTCAAATGACTAGCGAGATGACTTCAACTTTCCCATCGTCAACTACCCTTCTTTTTGAAATAATTTCTCGCTATCACCAGGATTTGATGTTCACATCGTTACTGAAGAGTTTGTTCTAAGTATATACGTTCAGTTTTTAATGTAGCGCATGCTACTCACCGATAAGTTGATTTTACGGGGGATTTCAACAACCTCGTTTAAAGTCAACAATTCTACCTGACCTGATCAATATGTAGGGCTCACGGCAGGCTATAGACAGTAAATGTTCACTCTGTGATAGCACCTGACTCCTCATCTGAAAATTCAAGTGATCTGTGCCTTCTTTACATATTGTTTTTAGACTTATACAGGAGATGGATCATTATTCGTTGTCTTCAATTTTTTCATCTGTAAATCCAGGTGCAGATACAGGAATTCTTTTTCAGAGAGCGGGGGCTGTAAAAATAAAATAAATCCAAACCAGAAAATTTATTGATAATAAAAAATATTCCCTTTCTCAAACTTAAAAAAAATATTTCTTGGGATTGGTGGGTAAGTTCTTTGCTTCCAAAGCAAACCTTTAATTCCATTACTTTTCTTACCAATTTACCACGGATCCACGTTTTCTAGGACCGGGTCAAGGGATTCCCATGTCTTTTTGGGGGGGGAGGTAGAATTTACATTTTAGGTTGCCAAGAAACTAAATAATCTGTCTTCGTATGACCCTTCAGGTTACATCAAGTAGAATTCTAAAATAAGAGGATTTCCTTTCAGAATTCTTTTTTCTTTCTTTCTTTAATGTCATTTGTTCCCTGAAGTAGAATATGTCCTTCGTCAACTTGAAAAAAAATCTGTTCTGGAAAAAAATTAATATTAAAAATAATAATGTACTTATGCTTTAAAAATTTAGGCTTGATTGTGGGAAAACTACCATTTTTTTTAAACTTTTTAATTTCTTTAACTTTATAACATATGTAACTTATATTAATTTACATTGACCTCAATGTACATGCCAAGTTTGGGGAAAATCTACCGTCCAGGTATTTTAAGGGACCGTCTCAAAATAAGGGTACATTAATGTATATAGGAAAGTGTCATAGATACGATAGACTTTTTGCTCAAATTATGATATACGATTATTATGATGGTGATTTGTATACAATATTGTACATTATACATGTATTTACGAAATGCAAAATTCTTGTTTCTGAAGGGTTTCTAAAATGCCAAAAATTCACGAATTTTCCTGTTTTATTGTGTATATTTACTACAAAATATGACAGATACGAAGAATTTATACCCCCATAATAATAATAAAAGAAACGATTAAAAAAAATTCTCTAATTCTACGTTTTAAATTTCAAAAGTAGGCTATATATTTAATACTCTTTCTTTTACAGCATTTTATATTATCCCTTTTTTTTTTTTAGATCTTCATATTTATCATAATATCAAAAACCAGAGACATAAATAATTATTTATACTTATGTCTCTACGACAACACACTATTGCCTCGTCAATCTACCTATCAGTTGAGTTGCAATCGTTTTTAAAAAACCGTGAAATAAAATAAATAAATCCTTTTTTTAACCTGTAATTTCTTGATTCTGTTACATTTTATTGATAAAGTGAAAAAAATGCTTTTAAACAGCAAATACGCTTGAATCATTATGCAACATGATGTGCAAAGTATTGCGCAAATGAAACCCCAGTTGGTCCCCTTACAATACGACATTGGCATAGATCAACCTATCTAACATAATACCAAAATCTCGCAAAATCACATCTGACGGGATTTCGGTACGAGAGCATTTCTTTTCTATTTTTGGATCATTCTTTTTCTGAGGCAAACGGGCAAAAAGGAAGCTCTAAGGTTAGCAAATCATGTTATTTTCGAGATGTTTTCATAAAAAGGTTAAATGTAATATATTAGAAATTAAAGATATCGGTAATTCCGCGCTTGATCTTCTTATATTTCGTAGAATTTTAGTGAAATAATAATCACGTGTATGACTGACATAAAAAACAATGGCTTCTTCAGGAATGGTGAAATTTTTTCCCTGTTTTGCGTTGTTTCTTTTTAATCTTCTTTCTCCTCGTACCAAGCTCGTTATATTACATAAAGAATGACTAACTGCATTTAATTATGTTGGACTTTCAAAATTTACACTGTTAGCAATATTTCAATTATTTTCAGATTTTTTATGAGTCAGAAGGTAGAAAAACCCTCTCTATCAGGCCACCGTCTGAAAACGCGAAAAAGGGGTAAGTAAATGGGAGATTTTAAGGAAAAGATCATTTATGCAGTGAAAGGAGTTAATTCCATTTCCAGGTTTAAATTATCTCATAGGCACTTGGTTTCAGGATGGTGCATTTTGTGTTTTATGTCAAATTATGTGTTTTTCTAAGTGTGTCTGAATACCTTCATTTAAATAAAAATAAAAATTCTCTGAAATTAGCAAGTTTTAAAAATGTCATATTTACTAAATATATATATATATATATATATAAACAAGAATAGATATGGGTTACCCCATATCCAAAGATATTCGACTTTTAGATTTAATATGTTTAACAGTGTTTATAATGACGTTAATAAAAAAAACTGCACTGTCTAATTATGGAACTGTTGTAAATTTCGTGAGTCCATAGCATTACGGTCACCCAGTCTCCTAACAAACAGTACACATAGGCCTACATGTACCTGTGTCCGCAAGACCAACATATTAGCCTTGGTCTACACACGTGCGATGGAGCTGTCAAACGCATCCAGCGAGCTCGGAGAAACACGTTTTGTTTTGCCGAGAAGTTACGATGGCAGACAAAACTTTTCTTTTCTTAATTAGATCATATGAATACGAATTCTGATTTACAAAAATTATACAATCCCTGTTGAACTATATATAGTTTGTTCTAACATTTGCATCTGCAACAACTTGTGTTTAAAATGGCCGGGTTAATAAAATCAGGACCGGGTCGGAAAATTCTAAACTGAAAACCTTTTTTGTTTTGAAAATTACTGAAATATACTAATGTATTCGTCGCAGAAATTACTTACATTATTCAAGTTCTATATAAAATGGTATGCTGAACTTCAACACGAACCCGAATCTCCAACCCAGTTCTCGTTTTGCCACACATACCCTACAGTTTACAAAGAGTACACACGAGCAGAATCACCAGGGATTGAAAATTCCGTCATTTAATAATACACACACAAAGAATGATTAATTTTTTCTTTAAGAAGAAATTGTATGATAATTAACGGACTATAAACATGTACGGTGAAAAGATATGAATCGAAGAATGACCTAATTATTCTCTGTTATCAAACATGTAAAAAAAGAAAAAGGGCTGAGGAGGGAGAGAGCGTAGGAATATTGATATTTTTTATTTGCATTTCGGGGGGAAAGTGACTTTCTAATAATATTTTGACGTTATTTTTGATTTCTTTAAAATATGACATACACAACTTTACTCTTATCATGAACAATAATGTTGTATCTACTTATCATGATGGAACTATTTTGGTCGGACCAATTTGTGTGAGCTGCCGCTGAATACAGTAATATATCTTGCATAAATAGTATGCATTGATCGAATATATTAAAAAGTAAAGGAGCGCCAATCGTCATCTTGGATTTGAGGGGGTGCCTCGGTTCACACTTGATTTAAATTAATATCTACATTTTTCCTACCGGTGTCAGGTGAGATCTAGCTTCAAATGATTGAATAACACCTTTCACATGTCTGCCGATTTGAACTTGCCATACAAAACATGCAGTAAACCCAAACATCCTCTATACCAAGTGCTGAAATTGAAGGCAACGGAAGTGGCAATTTTGACTATGTAAAATGTAGAGGCGTCCTGGAATTATATGGAAGATCTAGAGAGTTCAGAAACCGTGCCAAACTTGTTCTCTCTAGATTTTTTGTGTAATTCCGGGACGCCTCTACATTTATCACTGTTAGAAATCGGCACCTTTGTAACTATATAAAGGTATTTAGATAATTAATTTTTTAATAATAAAAAAGATCATGAGAATATGTTGATAATGGATTGTCACTTTGTAGATGAAAAGGAGAAATACGATCCTTCGTCTTTCCGTGATGCAATTATACAAGGACTGACTGAAACAGGGAATGATTTAGATCAGGTAACCATGCTTTAAAAAATAATTCTAAGTTTAAAAAATCTATATCAGGATTTGTTAAAATCATTTTGATAAAGATGATGTTTAAACCCATTTTCAGCAGCATTTAAGATTAGTAGGTAGTAAAATAAAATTTGAATTTCTTTTGGTGTGATATATACTGCAGTACAGTTAACTTTCTCTTGCAGGTCGCAAAATTTCTGGATTTACAGGGGGGAAAGCTCGACTTCCGTCGATACGCAGATGTTTTATTTGACATCTTATTTGCTGGAGGACAGCTAGGTGATTATTTATAAGAAAGTTGGGCTGATATTTGTTATCTTACTCTAGTAGACAGGATAATTCAGATGAGCTTTTCTGCTCAAGGGTTTTGATATTTGACATGGAGCAAAATTACCTATATTAATTTACTAGCATCTTACTGTGTAAAGATTCAGTTGATCAAATCATATAAAAAAAAGTTGTCATTCTAAAGATCATATAGCTATAATTGGTTATCTCTGAAGAAAGGTATCGTCATGAAGTGTACATGTAGGTATATAAGAGCTAATTAATGATAAGGAATGGGATAAGTGAAGGGGTTTACAACTTGTTTGTTATTTGTTCATTAAAGACGAATGTTTGCTGTTTATCTTTATTCTGGGATAATGTTTTTGGTGGATAATTGAATGTTTGAAACACTACTATTACTAAAACATTAATTAAAAACAACAAAACAACATTAGACAGAAGTTGAAGTGTTTGATAGTTTCAGATAGAGGATGTATCAATGATTTAATATACTCAACTTATTTTATTGATTGACTTTTTAGCCCCTGGTGGATCAATTGTTGAAGATCCCACTGATACTGAAAAACTCTATAGAACAGAGGTCTGTGTGTTCAAGACTGATGATAGCAAGTTGAAAGACTTTTATGAGGTAATTGTATATTGCTTAGACATCCCATAAAATTTGATGTCATTGAGTGCACTATTGTGTCTTAAAATCAAGAACATTAGCTATTTTTTTTATTTGTATATGTAAGATTTATTGACAGCCTGATTTACTTGTGTAGGTATTTAACAAACTTCTGAGGAGGTACAAGTACCTTGAGAGGTCCTTTGAGGATGCACTGAAAAAGGTAAAAATTACTATCACTGATTTGATTGTAAAGTTTAATAGAAGAACATAGTAATGGAAATACAAGAAAGAAAAATATATTTATTCACCATGTGTCAGAATGCATTTAGCCTGCTAAGATTTTGATCAAAGTTGTTTTGAACTTTTGACATAATTCAACTTTATTAAATTCAAATTTAACATGGGAAGTTTATTTTCTGTTTTCAGATCTTGTATTTTATGAAAGGATTCAATGATGATGAAAAACGTAAACTGGCCATCATCACAGGGATATTTTTGGCAAACTCCTTTTGTTCTGCCAAAGTTCTCTCCAGCTTGTTTGAAGAACATCTGGTTAAAGATGGTAAGAACTTTTGCTCTTTTCATTATGAAGTATAAGAAGGACAAGAAAGATAGCCCTGATAAATTGTTGCATTATATTATTATTAGCATTGTACAAACTCCGTGCTGAGTACATCAGTAAAATAAAGTCTTGAGATTCGGGATCTCGTTGCAATTACAAATTCATTTGAATTAGCAGAAAACATTCTCCTTCAGGGTAATCTGTATGTCATGAAATTGTTAATTAGTTTTTGAGGATTTAAGATGTTACATTCAAGAAATTAATGCTAAGATTTCAAATATGTGCATGTTAATATGTTGACATCTTTTGTCTCTTGGATCATAAATATTTTGTGACTATGGTTTATCTACAGGAATATCACTGGATTTTGCGGTCATGATGTTCAAAACCTGGCTTGCAGAGAAGGACATGAACAGCATAACTACAGCTTTTAAGAAAGCTCAGCTAGAGAACAAGCTACTGGTGTGTGCTAAAACTGTAACAAAAATAATTCATGTTGTCTCAGAAATATCTTATCTTGAATTAAATTATGATTAGTAAACTGTAAAAAAAATATTGAAAATGCACCAAAAAAATTATGTAAAAGTTTCAGCAAACAATTTTCATGATGACCAAAGTATTAAGATAACAATCTTTGTACAGGAACTTTTTCCTACCAATAAGAGAGATCAGGACACCTTTGTGGCTCATTTCAAGAAAGTTGGGTTGGCTCCAATTGCAGATTTTCAGGTAAGACTTCGTTACTTTTAAGTCAGTAATTTTTTAAAAAGTTTTTGTACTTTAATTTCACAATGAAGAGTTTTCTTTAAATATTTTTGCTTTACTGAACAGGAAGCACAAAGAAATTTTCAAGATAAGGTTGAACTGAAGAAGCATTTAGGCGAAATGATCAAGGATGATGAGCCTCCAAAAGAGGTAATAGGCAGGGATTTTTTTTTAAATTCAGTAAATAGAGAGTAAGGTTGGTTCGGGGTGTAGATTCAGTTACATCATGTTTCATTAATTTACTTCAAGTTACTTTTAATTCAAATTTACTGAAGATAATATATAAGAGAACATTAGGTATAAGAACTTCCATACTGATTGTCTTGCAATCTTTCATTTTAGATGGTTACCTATGTGACTGAACACATGCAGAAACATAATCTCAAAGAACAAGAAGTGACCATATTGGTAAGTGCTCCATAGCAATTATTCTTCTAATTATGTTTAATTCTGCAGATTTACGTGAAAGTTATGTTGTTTATATAGTCCCATAGGCATGTTTTTCATCAGTGTGGTTTATTTATTCCATATTTATGTATATCTGGAAATTGCATTGTTGACAGGTTTGGAGCACCATTATGGCCTCAGTGGAATGGAACAAGAAGGATGAGTTGGTTGCAGAACAAGCCATAAAGCATCTGAAGACTTACTGTCCACTTCTGGCAGCCGTGGCTAAATCTGGCAAGGCTGAACTCTCCCTACTGGTCAAAATACAGGAGTATTGCTATGACAACATGAACTTCATGAAGTCGTTTCAGAAGATTGTCTTCATGTTGTACAAAAGTAAGACTTAAAAAAAATAAATCTGTTGAATATTAGAACAGGTATATCGATAAATAGAGATAATGTCCCTTTGAGTATTATACAGTACTTTATTCTTAGGAACTTATGTACTTAAAGTCAAGAACTTACTTGCACATCCAACAATCATTAAAAGTGATATTCATTTCACAAAACATCTTACAGAAAATATGATTAAATCTTAAGATAGGTCGTTGCCAGGAGAAAATTTCAAACTTATTGCTTAATTTGAAATTTTAATGATGCAGTGCAAAATATAACAAATTTGAAATTTTAATGATGCAGTGCAAAATATAACAAATTTGATCGTAAGACAGAACCTAGACAGAAAGCTTTGTGAAATGATTAGACATATAGTAGTTCTCCACATCTAACATAATGTCTTGGTATATAACAGCTGAAGTACTCAGAGAAGAAGTAATATTAAAATGGTTTAAGGATGGACACTCGGCCAAAGGAAAGAGTGTGTTTTTGGAGCAAATGAAGAAATTTGTGGAATGGCTGGAAAATGCCTCTGAAGGTAATTAAATAAGACAAATTATTTTCATACTAAGCTTATTGCATATTCATAAAGTTTTGACTTCCCATTGTAAAACTGAAGACTTTATTCAAACATCATACACCACTTGTAGCATTATGTAAATTTCTTGTGTTTTTTCTTCCAGAATCTGAAGAAGATGAAGATTAAATCCTCATAACTATATCAGGGAGACAGTATTTTGCTCTGCCTTGCATCTGTCTATGCAGGCTCCCCCTTTTTTTCACCAGAAAGACAGGTGCTTTTTTCATTTCCATTTTTTTGTAAAATTTTAATGTGTGTTATTGGTACCATTGTACCATCATTGACTTGACCAGCAGCATGAAAAATCAATTAAAAACAATTTTGAAAATTTCAAATAGCAAAGTTACTTGATTAGATGGTTGTACAAGTATTGTGTATAGAAGATAACTATACAATGGATTTTTTTTTCATGTATAGTTTTTGTAAATTAGATTTAAAGTGGATTCAAGTACTGATTTGATGATTTAAGTCTAGCTTTTATATATATTTCTTTTTCAACTTTATACCTTAGGAGAATATCGTCATAATTTGTCATGTTTCATAGTTGTAACATTTGTACAGGTATCTCGGTATGTTTTTGTGCTACTATAGCAATAAACAGTGATGTAATCAATAAAACAAACACTTTTATAAATGAATTGACTTATGAATGCTTTTGAAGCAAATCAAATGATGTATTCTGTTTGTATTATGATGTATTCATAAATAAAAGTCTCTTGTATATGATTTTTTGTTATTTTTACAAAAAGTAAAATTTCATTTTATCCTGGAGAAAAACATTGTCACAAACTACGATTCTCTCCCATTCTGGTCGTGGTTGAATGAGAAGAATATTTCATAGTTCATTAAAATATAGACCAATTGGAGTAAAGCATAGTCGGATGTATAATGTACAAATAATTTTGATGTGACCTTTCAATACCCAATCACAATGTACAAAATATTTCATACTGCTGAAAAACTTCAGCCACAGTTCGTTTGTGTGCGGAGACGCAGAGGACAATGGGTAGTATGTACTGCTGACTATGTCGATTGTTTCAATTGCGATGGAAGTGAAAATGTCATAGACTGAACACTATGATGTCACAATAGAGAGGTGTATATTCAAGACACAGGCACTTGTTTCTGTAATAAATTTTTTACCCGTAGTATAATAATAACACGTGTTATTTGTATGAGTAAGAGGGTGAAGCTTGACAGTTTGGTTCGAGATTCGACAAAACGCATTTTGCCAGAGAACTCTTTCAATAAATGTTTTGTTATGCCTTTCATCTACTTATATTTTTAGCTCTACTGGTCAGAGACCAGAAGAGCTTAATATGCAATAGTAATGCGTCCGTCGTCCGTCCGTCTATCTGTCTGTATGTAAACAATTTTTCAAAATGCTACTCCTCCTACAGTTTTGGTCCGATTTCAATATAACTTGGCCCACAAGTAGACTACTATTAGATACATATTAATTCTATGCATCGGTTTTTGATTTGGATGAACGGTGTTGCCATGGTTACTAAAAATAGAAATTTCTGTGAAATTCTTTCAAAATGCTACTTGTCCTACAGTTTTGGTCCGATTTCAATATAACTTGGCACACAAGTAGACTACACTAAGATACATAATTCTGTGCATTAGTTTTTGATTTTAATGAACGGTTTAACCGTGGTTACTAAAAATATAAATTTCTGTGAAATGCTTTCAAAATGCTACTTGTCCTACAGTTTTGGTCCGATTTCAATATAACTTGGCACACAGGTAGACTACACTAAGATACAAAATTCTGTGCATCGGTTTTTGATTCCGATGAACAGTGTTGCCGTTGTAACTAAAAATAGAAATTTCTGTAAAATGCTTTCAAAATGCTACTCCTCCTACAGTTTTGGTCCGATTCCAACATAACTTGGCACACAGGTAGACTATTTAGGCTATACTAAGATACATAATTCTGTGCATCGGTTTTTGATTTCGATGAACGGTTTTGCCATGGTTACTAAAAATAGAAATTTCTGTAAAAATTCTTTCAAAATGCCACTCCTCCTACAGTTTTGGTCCGATTTCAATATTACTTGGCACACAAGTAGACTACACTAAGATACATAATTCTGTGCATCGGTTTTTGAGTTCGTTGAACGGTGTTGCCGTTGTAACTAAAAATATAAATTTCTGTGAAATGCTTTCAAAATGCTACTCCTCCTACAGTTTTGGACCAATTCCAACATAACTTTGCACACAGGTAGACTACACTAAGATACATAATTCTGTGCATCGGTTTTTGATTTCGATGAACCGTGTTGCCATGATTACTAAAAATAGAATAAAAATTTCAAGTCCCAACTGCTACTTTTCTCTTCCTTTGTTTTAAGTATAAACCAGTAGAGCTACAGTCTCGACAGAGACTTCTGGTTTTTAGATGCATGTATTCCGTGATGTGACATCAGTTTCGTCACTGTTGAACACCAACGAATGAAAAATGATATTTAGCTCCGCCCACTCTGTGACGTAAATGGTCCAACATCTCAGCGGTCAAGCATCGAATTTTTTATGCCCACTCGGCAAAACATTAGAAATTTTAGACTTTTGAAAGTATAGATTTGTATAGCAACAATTATTTCAAGGTATAACAAACTTCTTTACTGATTTATATACGACAATGGTTTTGAAATAATATTAAGTGGATGTAAATATATCCCAGGGAACTTGAAATAAGAAAACATTAAGCCTGCCAAATCTGTTTCTTATTTGGGTGTTTACCTAACTATTTCCAAAAAGATGACTTCAGCTTTCCAATTTGAAATTTTCTTATTTACGTGGCAGTATCATGCTATTACGGCATTTGGTATTTACAACTCCCAACATACAGTATTCCATACTCGAAAGCAAACTTAGAATACTATCGGTTTTTAACCAATGAAGCCTCTGACCAATATAGTGATGCTTCAAGGATTTTTAACAACCTCATTAAAAGGTTTTGAAATTTTGTAATCGTCATAATGACGTTGATAGCTTATAAAGCCTATCATTGGGTCGTGATTTGCAATTGGCCGACGTGTTCATACCAATTAAGTCTTTGTATTTATACCGAGTTTGTCCATAGAATGTTTGATCTACAATATACAATCAAAGGCTCTTAACTAGTGTGACCGGTCAACAGGACATGTATACTCTTTCTAGGCACCTGACTCTTTCTCGGAATTTCAGTCACCCCTACTAATGTGTTCGGAACTTTTTATTTTTCGGTGTTCTGCAAATCATAAAACCCGATGAGTTCAGAGTAGCTCTGGCAGTGGCTCTGGCGAGAGTTAGCGAGACTTCGGTGAGATAGGGTAAATTATTCACGGAAATGTGGCTAGGAAGTGACTAGCACGTGGAGGC
Source organism: Saccostrea glomerata (assembly GCA_003671525.1). Classification (NCBI taxonomy): domain Eukaryota; kingdom Metazoa; phylum Mollusca; class Bivalvia; order Ostreida; family Ostreidae; genus Saccostrea; species Saccostrea glomerata. Next base: position 2,868,553 of record PRKT01000015.1, on the reverse strand, counting down.
ATGGTAAACAGAAAAGTTATGTTGCGTTTCAGTTTTCACCACCTTAGAATCAGCTGATAATGTCTGTAGAAATGTACTTCAATCGATCGATCACTCTTATATTCATTCAAACTTAAAGAAATGATATTCTCTATAATTGCAATTTTCTGCAGTCATGAATTAAAATTTCTTTTTGGACAAATATATTTGCATGGGAACCGGGACTATATTTTTTGGCGTCAGATTTGCAAATGAGGCACCAGCTTGATTTTAACTGACCAATCAGCTGAATGAGTATTGCATTATGGGTTACTACGAATACTACAGGAATTTTACGCTTGAGAAAAAAGGAAATCTTATGGTAAATAAAAAACATTCTTAAAAATATTATTTTCCTGCTCATAATAAAAAACAATTCATTTGTTAAATAAATGATGGAAGTCTAGATTTCTGAAAGCCATACTGCAAAAGAGATTTGCGTCTGTATTAATTCCTTTGTTGTACTATCGGTGAATACTATTGCCAGGTGGATTCCCTGGCCGAACACGTGAACACGAACGTAAACAAAGTTTTGTCCATTTAAATGCATATTAATAGATGCTGCTCGTTTTCCTTACCCTTGAAGCGCTGGTGTTTTGAACTAGACACAAACTACATTTTATTAAACATTTCTTTCAGTTAACAACAAATTAAAACGCCCGTAACATATTTCATAGTTTCTTTTCTTTGTATTTTGTTCGTAAGAACATTTTTTTATTTTGCAGCCCATTGACATGATCCTAGATTGGCCTGAACCACGTGTTCGAAGTAAAATATAAACATGTATTTGGCGTAAACGTTGCTATTCATTCAACGATTGGTCATATGCTCGTGATAAGATCGTCTGTGCGCATTTATTACAATAGCCATATAAGGCAAACAAAGGTGTGTCAGTGTAGATGATATTACACATTTTTTTTACTAGCGAATCGGTCACTAGTGAGCTCTAATTTTCGCCGAAAAGTGTAAGATATATTGTTATTTTAACACCCCCTCCTTTAGCCACCCTTTTTTCTGTTGAAAATCATGAAAGTCTTTCAGAAAGGTCTGGGAACATTTATTGCAGGACATGTTCTCAAAAGAAACAGGCTATAGCAATGACATGCTTACTGCCAATTTTATTTATAAAACCGGTTCTACCCTTTAACCTTTAAATAGATCAACCTAAACCACGTGTCTTGAATTTAAATCACAATGACATTAGTAGGGGTGTCAGTGGTTCATGTTTTGTGCCTTGTTGACAGATTTGAGTCGCCCGCATGGCGCAGTGGTTAGAGTGTCTGCTCTAGAGTCGCGAAATAAGGAGTTGATCCTTACGTCGTGGGTTCGAAGGCCAGTTACAAACAATTCTATGCACGAAGTTCCAATTTGTTAAAACAACTTATTAACAACAGTGTTGTTGGGAGACAATTCCGTCATTCGTACTATTCTCACACGGGAAAGTGCATCTACAAGGAAATTCCTTTTCCATGGAATGTGAACAGCTCGTATTGCAATTTTGTACATAATACACCACTGAAAGAACTCCCTAGTTAGATAATGCAGTTCTGTTGAACGTGTTCCCCCTCTTTGCTTGTTTATATAGCATATCGCTGTTGTATTGTCTGACCTTATGAGGATCCCTTTTCCCTTTTATTAAAAGTATAGATTTTTGAAGAACTAACTGTACAGCTTTTAGCTCCAGCCAATTTATTCAGTTCTGTTGATATTGCTGAGGCCAGACTCCGGACGTCTTCAAGTTCTTCAGATGTGCTTTCCAACCTTGTTCTGATGCATTTGTTATCAATATCAGTTGACTTAATAGATCTTGCAATGGCATTCCCTTGAAAAAGTTTTCCCGATTCAACAACCATAAAAGGTACTGGGCTGGAATTGGATAGGCAGGTAAAATGTCATGCAATCACTATTATATGAGTAAGAGGGCGAATCTTTGGTTTCCACATTGCTAACAGATATAACTGTATAGGACGCATGTGAAATCTTCCCATCAGAAAAAGATAAATGCATGAAGTAGGATACGGAGATAACGAACAGTATTTAATATCAAAGTCCATAAAAACAATACAAAACAGGAGCAGAGAAAACACGACCTCCGAAACATCAGAGGTGGGATCAGGTGCCATGGAGGAGTGAGCATCCCCTGCTGACCGGTCACACCCGCCGTGTGCTCCTTGTCATGATCGGAAAATAATGGAAAAATCCGTCGTCAATTCAGTATATATAAATAATGGACTGACAATTAGATAGTATGAAAAACGTCAGTCAGCATTTGACTCAATGATAAATTGTATTTGCTGACAAGGTCATTGTATTGACCATAGAACTTACTAAATGATGACTTTAAACGAGACTGCTGATATTCTTGTTTCATCAACTTGCTTGTCAATAATTTACCTCGTTTTAGAAATTGTTCATACGTAAAGCATGCCCTTGCGTATCGAATCAACTGAGATATATACACTCCGTATTCAGGTGAGGAAGGTATATTGCTGCATAAGTAAGGGAAGTTGACGATAGAAAAATTAAAGTCATCACGTTTATCATATAGCTTGGTTGTTAGATTAGCGTCTTTTTCAAGTAAAATATCCAAATATGAAACAGATGTGTCAGACTCAGTGCATGGTATCTTTTATTTCAAGCTCTCCAGGATAAATCGTATCGACGTAGGAATGAAAATTACCATTGTTCAATGACAATACGTCGTTGATATATCTGAATGTCGAGTTGAAGGCCACAGCAAGTGTTTTCTTCTTTTCACATAAGATTTTGCACAAATTCTGCTTCATATGAACACAAAAGTAGGTCTGCTAATAACGGAGCGCTATTGGTACCCAGGGAAATTCCAATAGATTGTTGGAAGACGTGGTCTCCAAAAATTCACATACTAGTAGATATTGTCAATCAGAAACTCAAGCATCTTTTTGATGTCAACTTCAGAGTACTTGTGTGTGCAATCGGAATGTGTTTTAACAAAATTATTTTGTAAATGACCAATGACCAGGTAAGTAAAGTTACGAGTTCCATTTTTATTGAAAAAGTAGCTGTCGGTGATATCAAAAAGCCTGGACTATAATTTATTTTGGGGAATGGTTGTGTATAAAGTTGAAATGTCGTAAGTTTTTAAGCGGTTGATTCTGGTAAAATCTTGTGATTTCAAATTGTCCAAAAGTTCTTTGGAGTTTTTGATTATCCATATCTGATTCACACCACTTCTTGAATATATTGTTGCACAGTACTCTTAAAGTTTTTCCTTCACTATTGTCAGTATCTTAGTTACTAATACTCTGAAACCTGGATTCTGTGGGTGTCGCAATACCCTCTACTAGATTGAAAAGAGCTCTAAGATACTCTATACATGTATGTCGGGACGTGGGATGGTACTAGAGACGACTTTTCCAAATTCGCTAACAATCCCACTTCTAAAAACTGCATTACCATTTTCCTTAAGTAAACTGCAAGAACTGCCATTATTTCTGTGAGGAACCTGAACGAGGTCCAAATGGCATCGCTCGAAACTGGTAACTATGGCCAAGAAAATTGAATCGTGGAAATTTCTGGAAATCTGTGTGAATATTGGAATGTGAAAATAGGCGTCTTTCAAATCCAAAGAGATTGCAAAGTCCCCTTTTTTCATCGCTTTCATTATAATAAGTAGCGTTTTCATTTTGAATTGTGGAGGCACTATTCACAGATTAAGATTTAAAATTGTTCGAAGCCGTCCTCGTTTCTTTGGCACCACAAAACCCCTCGATTTCTTGACTAGCAGATATAGGTTCTTTAAAATCTTAATTTTTCTAACTTTATTATTTCTGTTCAAATAACTAGCTCGCGAATACCATATCTTAGTACACAGGTTTCCTTGATATTTACATTTGGTTGAATCCTTAAATTCAATTTTAAACCTTTTCTTAGGGTTTTAATACCCACTGATCCAGGGTGATAACAGTCCATTTCCTTTGAAATACTTACAAACATGTCCCTACCTAGGGATACATATTTACAGACTGACTGTTTATTAGATTCACCTCCTTTGAGTTGGAAACCCTTTCTAGCTCCAAAAGTTTCTCCTGGAAAAAAACCCCCACCCGTTCGCCTACACTAAAATTGCCCTTGTCCTAATCAGAACTCAAGGCATTAGTTGACTTATTTGGTTTGGTCAATTTTTTAAAATGTGCAGATGTCTTCGCTACATCAGTTTTCCTCTTCCTACTCAACTCGGTGGAGTTCCTATTATCTCTACCCTTGCAGTTTTTATTGGTCCTTCGGAGACCGTATAAACCGAGGTCCTGTGTCGCAGTACAAGCTGGCAGGGAAAAAATTCGCGCAACGCTCAATAGCCGTAAATGCCACGTATAGGACAAAATTTGCAGATCTCCATCGGCAAGTGGTGGTGTCTCCATATTAGTGAAAATTATTGAAAGGTACGTTCAACAACATACAAATAAGCAGTTTTCTAGCTCAATCGTTCATCAAAACAAAACTAATCAGGAGTGGAGCTAACATCAGTGCTGGGAACAGGTACCATGGAGGTGTGACCATCTTCTGCCGACTGGTCACTCTCACCTTGTGCTAATTGTAACGATTAACTGTAAATTAGCGAGCATATTTTTTAAATTCCTATTAATGAAAACATCTACCGGTATTATTTCGAACAATTTTCTTTTGTTAAGAAAATCAAACAGCTTGGATTTTTTGTTACAACTCGAGCGTTGACATGACCAAGAAATAAAATATGACAAACCGGTAGATATATACATGTATACTCGTACTTTAGTATAGGAATTATAGGCAGATAAAATGTATAAAATAAGACTTACTTTTGTACTTTAAGCATGGAATAGCCCTCATCAAATTCCAGATTTCATTGAGAGGATGTTATTATATTCTCTCATATACTTTTTTTCAAATTCAACCTTTTAACAATTTTTGATTTAGATAATAAAGCTTAATTTATTTTGTATTGTGGCATGAAACATAATATGCATGATGAAATTTTGATGGACAAAAAGAAATTTCAAAAAATGTGCACCCGTGTTCTTGCTTATTCACCCCAGTCCACTTTCAACACTTTTTGCGCCCTTCTTGCAGTAATTGTTAAGAACATTTTATGTTACTTTTTAACACTGTACATATATTATTAATTCGCATAGGATGAGGTAAAGGAATACAAGATCTCAAGGGATGTAAACTATTATAACGGATATCATGTGAACGTTTCATTTCCAGTACTTGAAAGGTTGGTGAATAATTTGAGGAGTGTATGCAAATGCTGCTATTGATTGCTCAAATCTGGAAAAAATATAAGAAAAAAATAACTGTCTCAAAATCTTCACAAAACTTGCTGAAATAAATAACTGTTTTTAAAAGATAGAAAAATACATTTTTTCAAAATATAAGATAGACTAACTTAATTTTCTTTTCATTCGCCATTTTCTTTCTGGTCCTTTCCTTTTCTTGTTTCTTGCGTAGATAGAACAGGCTGATGATGACTGTTACAAGAATAAAAACGACAGCCGCCGACACACCGAGCCCGATGCTTAATATCATGCCGTTATTATCTGGCAAATTCAAAGATATAATTCATGAAATTCAATATTACGCATATAATATGCAAGCCAGGATAATTATAAATTATTTGACAGATGTAGCCATGTTACAACAACTGGCAAGACTTAATTATTCTACATTGTATATGATCGCCTACGCGGCACAATACATAATTATGAAGTTGCCCTAGAATCGCAGAATAAGGTGTTCGACGAGACCGTAAAAAACGTGTCAGGTAGCTGCTGGCACGAAAAAGTTCCTTAATTGCTCAAAATTTTGAGTACAGGTTTTATTTGCCCTCCACCAGCAAGGGATGGTCTCAATATACAATGTTAGCCCCCGTTTACACATAGACGCCGCTTCTACTACGATCAAAGCGTGACCGAAAACGTGAAAAATCGAGGAGAAACGAAGTGGAGTCTTCAGAACTGTATTATGAACCCGGTAGGGTCTTCATGATCGTCTACGCTCTCGCCACGCTTATTTTGAACATGCTTAAGACAAGCGTAGCTTACTAGTTTTTTGAACATGCTCAAAGCAAGAGTAGCTGGATCGCTACCCCCGTTCACACAGAGCTGGGACTTTACGACGATCATCCACTATCTGAAAAAGTTTTGGATCGGGGCCAATCGGCGTTTAAATCGAACAATTTGGCAAATTACGGACTTCTTTCCACCCTTTTTTGATTTCCCTACGTCAAACGCGCTGCTAATACACTTCTACTACAATGTTACGCAGACCGTTGCCGACCAGCGCATACATGTCCAAGAACGAATTCGATGTTGATATCGACGATATCGACAATATTATGTCGATATCGTATCGATATCGATCATGATGAGCACTATTAATTTGAAATACTTGGTACCTTATATTAGACTTTGTGCTTTGTCAATATCGTCGATATCGATATCGATCCTATTTGTAGAATTTATTTTAACAGTGAGGTACAAAAATATTTTTACAAGTTCACAAGTGATGTCAAATTTATTCATTATTAGCATGAATATGAAATTAAATTATGATAAGGAAAGGGTTAGTGGTTGCTATTGTTTTGGATTAGGTTTAGAGTAAGATGTTGGGTGAGGGTGACGGTTGTTAAACATGTTTTAACAATCAAGATTCGATATCGATACGATATCGACGATATCGACAGTAAACTTATTAATCAGAAAGTAGACATGCACAAGTGTTGCATGAAGAAACGCAGAACTTACTGTCATGGAATGTTAAATATAAATATTTTGTATTAGGGTGAAGGTTGGTAAAGTTATGTTTTAACAATCATGATTCGATATCAATACGATAACGTCGATATCAACGATAGCGATGGCATGTACAATCTTCGTAAAAGTAAAGTAATTAAACATAAATACACATACAAAGTAACAGGTACGGTATGTAGAAAGGGCTGAGCAAACATGATTCGACATCGAAACGACATCGTCGATATCGACGATATCGACACTACAGGGAAAGTTTTATAAAAGAAAGTTTTCAAGTAACACATGTTAAAAACACAATACTAGTATTATTGATGGAAACAATAATTATTTAAACAATCACGATTCGATATCGGCACGATATCGTGGATATTGACAGTAAGGAAGACTTCTTAAAACAGAATGTATTGATTAACACATAAGAATAGAAAAATATTATAGTAAACTATAAAAAAGGAAAGTGTCGATATCGTAACTACATCGTGTCTTGGACATAACTCGACCAGCGACCATGCATGTTTACTGCATTAAGGCTACGCTGTCGCAACGACATCCAAAATCATAATACCGGTACGACAATAAGCAGACCTTGATGACTGTACGGCGATATCGCTACGGTGGTGCCGATCACATACGATTGTAATACGCTTCTAGTACGAAGTTGGCCATGATTTATATACATATCTTTGGTTTGGAACATATTTTAGTAGCATAATAAGAACGTAGTGGGAGCGTTGTAGAAGCGTTCTTGATAAGTGGCCGACTGTTCTACGTTTTAACTTCGCTTTTCCTACGATTACGAAGGTCAAGAAATTCTTTCCACGATATTTCTGCGCTGCTTTTACGATTACGGTGCTTCTACTACGCTCTTTTTTACGTCTAACCCCGAGTTTTGTTGGCTACGTACGGTCCTTGTTTTGAGTCTGCTCAAAATAGCGTGGCGAAAGCGTAGAGCTCCCCAATCATGAAGACCTTACGCGATCATACTGCGCTTATGCAGACTCCTCTACGTTTCTCCTGCGATTAGTCACGATCGGCCACGTTTTTGTTCACGCTTTGATCGTAATAGAAGCGGCGTCTGTGTGTAAACGGGGGCTTATCGATGAAAATCCCGATCAAGCTTTGATCTGAAAAAAAGTTTTGGATCGGGGCGGATTGGAACTGATCGACGTATTTATCGTGCAATATGACAAATTATGGTCTTCATTACGATCGCACTACGATGCCCCTATGTGAAATGCGCTGCAAATATGCTTTTTCTACACTGTTACGCAGATCATTGCCGACCAGCGACCGTGTTTAGGCTAAGCTGCCTAAATGACACTCAAGATCATATTATGACGCTTAGCAGACCAAATTGACTGTACGATATCGCTACGGTGGTGCCGATCATATTATTACGCTTCTAGTTAGATTTTGGCAATGATGTACCGGTATATATATCTTGAGTTTAAAACATATTTTTCACTTCTGTTCAAACTTCACAACCTTTACAACGGGGTTTACGGAACATTTACAATTGTAACTGTAACAAAAATGTGAAAAAAGTTCGAAGTCTCAACTGCAAAATGATCGTCAAGTATAGTGTCGCCCTTTACGTTTAGTTGACAGATGATGTTTGGTCAAATATCAGCACTATAAAAACAAACTGCTGCCTGGACGTGATATGATCGGCGTAAGGTCTTTTTAGGTCTTCGTAAGATCGTCAGGAACGTAAAGAGATCGTATAGTAGGAACGTGGTAGGAACGTTGTAGGAGCGTACTTGATAATTTCCCGACTGTACTACTTGAACTTGCTCAAAACCAGCTTGGCGAGATCGTGGCCAACAAAACTTGGGGTTAAGTCGTAAAAAGAGCGTAGTAGAAGCGCCGTAATCCGACAAGCAGCGCGGAAATATCGTGGAAAGATCTTTGTGATCGTAGGAAAAGCGCATTAAAGCGAAGTACACTGGACATATCAAGTACGCTCCGACAACTCTCCCACAACGTTCTCATTATTCTACTAAAATATGTTTCAAACCAAAGATATGTATACATCATGGCCAAAATCGTACTAGAGGCGTATTACAATCGTAATATGATCGGCACCACCGTAGCGATATCGTCGAACAGTCATCAAAGATTGCTAAGCGTCGTAGGATGATCTTGGATGTCGTTGGGGCAGCGTAGTCTAAATGCAGTAAACATGGTCGCTGTTCGGCAACAGTCTGCATAACATCACAGTAAAAGCGTGTTAGCAGCGCGTTTGGAGTAAGGGCATCGTAGTAGGGACGTAATGAATACAATACTTTGCCAAATTGTTCGATATAAACGCCGATCCGCCCCGATACAAAACTTTTTCAGATCGAGGTTTGATTGGGATAATCATCGTACATGTATGTAAAGTCGCAGCTCTGTGTGAACGGGGGGTTAGTCGCAGCACTGTCTGAACGTGGTGTAAATGAAAATAATATCGAAAGGAGGTTAAACAAACATAGAACATGAACAAGATTTTTAAAAAAGTTATAAGAATAACCCATAACAAGATTTCGGTCAATATTTTTCTGATTTTCATGCAAAACAAGTTACAATGTTAAGGTTAATTGAAGATCGGATGTTTTGATGCGTTCCAAAGTCTCTTATAGTGAGAGATGGGACCCGGATACAGAGTTTCCCAAAGATTACCATCTCATTTAACCATATAGAAAAGAAATAACACGGTTATCTTGTTCATAATTCCCGCATACTTTATATTTCTTGTTACAAGACATAAGTCTGTTTGTACTACCAATTTCAGACCTCCCATACTTAACATTCCAGGTTGAATTACATTTGTAATGACCTTTCAAAACGGTTCATGTGCTGGTGCGTTCATATTTTTTGTATTCCTTGTGACAGGACCATATTTTAAAATGCCTAATGGCCTTGACTTTACTTGACTTTTAATGTTTTTAATATACCTGATCATTGATCAAACTACCTTTGAAAATCTGCCATCGTACTTACCTTGTCTAGCGATGTTGTTTCTGGAAGACAAGAGAGAAATCATTACAAACGTTGATCATGAAATTTTTCATCTCTCGATCTATTTTTTTTTATTTTAAATTCATAAAGTAAAATTATTTCAATCATTATGTATGACATATACTTACACACACATTCCAAGATCTTCATCGCAATACTCTCTTACAGAACACGTAACATATAACTGGACTATTTCACATGCACTAGTTTGTTGTGTAAAAGTCACTGGAACAAAAATTCATAAAATGTCTTTATAAAGCCAAATTAGCCAATGTCCACTGCTTCTTTCTGTGTTACTTAATTAGAGTGACAAAAAGTCCAGATAGTGAGTGTTTATGTACACTATCATATGTAAACATTTGTGTGAAAATCATCTAATATCATTTAAAAATATATATCAGTGTATTTTGTCATTTAGAATCATCCTAATTATAATTCATAATTCAAAAAAGAACTTAATAACACACTAAGTATTTACATTCTCTAGAAAAATCAAGTAGAATATTGCTAAAAAATAGCTTTTTAACCCAAGGAGCATGTTTAGGTTGAAGAATTTTAGATAAAGAAGAAGAAGAACGCACTATTCCCCGTTCTGTCGTTGGTCATAAGGATTACGTTCGAAAATGACGCGGTTGACCCTCCGATATTTATAGAGGCTCCCCCACTGGACAGGGTGGACATTGTCTTGGAGAGTGCAGCTGTACTCGCAGTTTTATTGTCCCCATCTATCACCACATCATGTTCTACAGAGATGTCGCTCAAAGAGTGGGTGCTTCGTTTCCTTCTAGCTGCTTTTGCTCTTAATTTGATACAATTGTATTCAAACAACGAATTATACGAGAATTCAATTAATTATGGAGATAGAAATCTGTCGCCTTCAACATGAATTAAGTATTACTAAATCCAATTGCATTTTACTTACTTCACGATAATATCTCTAATGTGAATGGCTTTGAAATTGTTGACTTTTGATCTGTAGAAGTTTTCTAACTGAAATTATGAAAACAAAGTTTCTATCATATTCATATCAAAGTTGAATGATCATTTGAAAATTCTTATGAATTAAAACAATCTGTTATGTATAAGCAGGAAGAAACAACATTTACAGCAAACTTCATTGAATTTTAATATACTTCCTCATTTCAATTTGCATTCAAAACTAAAATAAAATTTGCTTCTTGAGAGTACTATGTTTGTTCAATACACTATTTACCGCCGTTTGACTCTCCGCGACTAATTTAGTATACTCTGGTGACGCCTTGTTGGCAACATCATCCACGTTAACATTGGACAAGGTTAACACGACTTCATAAACTAACTCCTTAACAACTGCAAATACACAGCAATTAAATTAATGTTTATTTAAACTATTGAACTTCACCATAGGAAAACAAGAGGCCCATGGGCCACATCGCTCACCTGAGCATTAAGGGTTGGGAAAAGTAGAAAATGGCTTTTTATTGTAAAGTTTAAATCCAAAAGTAGTCCCATGGTCAATCATGGATTTGCTATTTTTAGAAAATGATTTTTAAAGAATTTTCCTATATATATATCTCTAAAAACTTTGGTCGGTCATTTTGGCCCCACCCTACCCCCAAGGGTCATGATTTGAACAAACTTGAATCTACACTACCTGAGTATGCTTCCATATAAATATGATGAATTATGGCTTTGTCATTCTTGAGAAGAAGATTTTTACAGAATTTTTCCTACATATTTCTATGTAAAACTTTGGTCGGCCATTTTGGCCCCGCCCTACCCCAGGGGGCCATGATTTGAACAAACTTGAAACTACACTACCTGAGCATGTTTCCATATATATATGATGAATTATGGCTTTGTCATTCTTGAGAAGAAGATTTTTACAGAATTTTTCCTACATATTTCTATGTAAAACTTTGGTCGGCCATTTTGGACCCGCCCTACCCCCGGGGGTCATGATTTGAACAAACTTGAATCTACACTACCTGAGGATGTTTCCCCATAAGTTTCATCTTTCCTGGCACAGTGGTTCTTGAGAAGAAGATTTTTAAAATATGCCACCAAATTTTCATTAATTCCCAATTATCTCCCCTTGAATGAGGGCGTGGCCCTTCATTTGAACAAATTTGAATCATCTTCACCCAAGGATACTTTGTGGCAAGTTTGGTTGAAATTGGCCCAGCGGTTCTTGAGAAGAAGTCGAAAATGTGAAAAGTTTACAGACGGACAGACAGACGGACAGACGGACGCCGGACAAAATGTGATCAGAAAAGCTCACTTGAGCCTTTGACTCAGGTGAGCTAAAAACTTGATAAATGATAAAAAAACTGCCAAACTTTATTTAATTATCATTTTCAAAAACTGATCTTCATTATACTTGATCTATATTGTGTATAAAATGCAAAAGTGCAAGACAAAATGATGTACTGTTAATCCACCGATGTACAGCTTGTGCTTTATTTCCAGATCCGTCCACCATATTGACTGTCAGAGAGTACTCCCCATTCCGAAGCTCTGTTCCGACCCATTTGTTATTACAGGACACCTCTCTTGCCTTTACCGGAGACAGAACTGTACAAACTGACGTCACTTCCTCATTCGTTGTCCAGGACAACATCATACTTCCGGCAGTTGTTAATGGGGGTATTCCAGTCCATTGGAGAGCAGGAGGTGACGCGTCCTCTGAAAAAAAATGATATTCTAATTTGACATATTTTAAACCTATTTATCTCCAGAGTTCAATTTCCAATATCCGATAATGATCTTTAACAAGTAAAATTATGAAAATTACAATGTACTACCGTGTGAGAATTTTTTAAAGTCTACATGTCCATGGACTTATGTATTCCATATAATTTTATTGGTTCCATAATTTTTTATTGAATAGAAATAGCTAATAACGTTTTGCATATCCAATGTCCGCGCTAAAACAACGATACTTTCACTCTTGGAAAAATAGGGTCATTGAAAATATGTGTTAAAATATACCATTAATCCAAGTGTGTACATATGGTCCTCCAAAGTTTCCTGAAGAGTCTGAGATCGAGATCACAAGTTTATACGATCCTGGCGGAAGTAACACGCCCCTCCATTCTCCAACACATGACAATTTTCGGTAGAAGTTGGAAGGGCCACTCACGACGCAGCTGGCGTTTACAGGTTCCGTGACAGTCCAGGTTATTGTGGCATTACTGTACGTTCTTGAAAGTTCTTTCGAAAATGCCAGCCTTGGTCGAATAGTATCAACTAAACATAATTATTATTCTGAATAAAAGGTTTACCACAAATTTGCATATTTAATCTTTATATACAACTAAAGATTTCTACTTTAGAAAAAATTTAAAATAAACCAGAAGAAAGTATTCGATTTTCGTAGTTTGCAAAAGAGATGTGAATTTCCAAAATCGTATTACATTTGTGTCCTTTTTTCTCTTCATTATTTATGTTCTTGGCTAATTTGTTAGTTTATGATATTCACACAGAATTGAACAACCGAAAACTGTTAACGAATATTTCATATTACATAGGTACATGATAAAACGCAACTTAAAATATTAACAAAATATACTTGTATTCTATTTTGTCAACCATGCAAAAATCGTGATAGAAATATCAACTTTGAGAAAAAAGATACTATAATACTGTTACTTCTACTTAAAGCTTACATAAAGACATACCATTTCGCCAGCTATGAATAAAAGGTCCAGCTGTGTTGTTCCCTAGATCCACTACACGAATGCTGAGTTTGTGAGTTCCTCCCTGCAAACTGCTTCCAGACCATGTACCAGAATCACACGAGAACTCCTTCTTTTCATTGTTGGGCGTGGTTATTGTACACGTTGCAGATACTGGCTCATTCACATACCACGTGATTTTTGCGTCATTTATTGTAAGGAGACTGCTTTGTGTAAAGGTAAGAGCAGGAGGAGCGGCGTCTTCTATTAAAATGCATAGAAAACTGTCAGCTGTGATTTCCAATATATATTCACTGGTACTGTATAAACCTTTCTGTAAGGAGTGATATTTCTATATGTTTTATTTTATTTTTCTAAAGATGCATTTTGATTAAAGATTTCAAAGCAAACTTAACTCCAATCTAAGCAGTCATTCAGCTATGACAAATATTCCAATGCAGTTCCATGCAAATGAATCTCAAGTCAACGATAATAGAAAAAATAAAATAACCTACTGTTGTACCACGTGTATTTGTAATTTGGGGCGGAATTTCTTGCATTATCCCTCGCTGAAATCTCTAACGTAACATTTCCCTCTGGCAAAAAAGTCCCGGTCCAACTACCGTTACAGCTAGGAAGTATTTGACGTTCAAATGATGTTTCGATAATGCACAGTGCGATAGCAATTTCGTTGAATGTCCACGTAATCGTTGCATTGTCCGTTGATTTATGACAGTTTGGTGTATTTGTAAACTTCAGTTCTGGGGGCTTAACGTCCCCTATAATAACAAAAAAATTTCAACATTCAACAATACAATAACTGCATTATCCTTATAATGGACAATGATATAAGAAGTACTTATATTTCCTTATTTCCTTGTTTTCTTTCATCTAGAAGTGGACGAAGCAGTTTAAGCCGAACAATATTTTAGATTAAAGAAATATATTTCAGGTTTGAATAGAATTAAAAGTTTTCACCAAACAGGTTTGACAAGTCATAAGTATTCAACGAAATGGAGATTCGGGGTATTTCTGAAATTATTTTTTTAAAATGTAAAATGCATTTTTCTTGACTTAGACTTTGGCTAAATATGACAATTTTTGAAAGAAATTAACGTGTTTGGACCTTGATTCTTAATGTTTAAACTAAGGACATTACCAATAACTTACTGTTATACCACGTATGTTTGAAAGGACCTGCCATGTTTAAAGACTCGTCATAGATGAGGACTTTCAGAACAAAGTTTCCTTCTGGTAGGTAGTCCTCGCTCCAAGCTTGATCACAGACCACTGAGCGGTAGAACGAGGGACCTGAAATTTCACAAACCCCGGTAGCGACCTCGCTAGTGACCCATGTGATGTTAGCTTTGCTGAGCGACCGTCGTGGTTTCCGCCTAAAAGTAAGTGTTGGAGGTGTAACGTCAACTGAAATAAATATAATTGAATTGTATCAGCCATATAATTTACACAAGAAAAGGCCAAGTTAAACTTGGACCTGAAATTTCTCATCAGAAGGCATAATTCTTTTTATTCAAATTTAATATCATAGCATATTACTGTAGTATTGTGGCCCTAACCACGAGATGCTTCCATATTAATTTGACTTGCATGGCCTTGCTTTGCTGCAGAAGATTTTGTAAAGATTTTTCCCTTTATAACTTTATTTTGTAAAATTAAGTTTCCTAGTTCAGCCTTAACCAATCCAAAAGAATTACAATTTGGAATAAATTGAATCATCAAAATTTGGGGTATTTATATCTTTGGCTGATTTAGTGTGCACGCAGCTAGGTTAAGGACGCCCATAGGAAATATACCTAAAATATCCCGAGATAATAAATATAGATGTAACGTTAAGCGTTCACACATCCAAGGGTTGAACAATCTCGCCGTTGCTTAATCTGCTTGAGATAGAAGGAGACTACCGCATCACTAGGCAGTATAAATTCCCTATATACTGTCTGCTACACTTTCCATCGCTCGGAAGTGTCAACCGAAGCTTAGCATGAGTTCTCTCTGAGAGCCTGGACCTCTTCAGTACCGGCAACCAATGCAGTACATGAGCATACAAGTCAATATCTAGACACAGAGGCCTACCCTTAGAGCTTCCTGAAGCAGGTCTGCAGTTACGGCAAATCCTGCCGTCCACAGACACCAATTTTGTATATGGACACAAGGTTCTAGCGCGCGAAGGCTTTCTTAAGCAGGTAGGCAAACACCAGAGCCACTATGCTGCCGCCAATTTTGTAACGTTTAGCGGTCGCACATGCAAGGGTTGAACAGGCTCGCCGTTGTTTAACTTGCCTGAAGTAGAGAGAGACTCTTACGCATCACTAGAAAAGCTAGCACAGTAGTGAGGCTGAATAAGTTCCCTATACAATGTCTGCTTCATAAATTTCATATTTTTCATTTAAAGAACAGTTTATAGATGCTTAAGGTAATGCAGACAAGCTAGAACCTAGAGCTTGAACGACGCTATTAGACTAGCTGTTGAAGCCTTTGTCAGAGCCGATTACATAAGATTAGAATACAAGTCATATTTCCGTGTAGCTACAAATGAAGATTATGATGGAACGCAGTTTTGGTCCCAGATAAATGACGATTAGTTGATCAAAACTCTGGAAGATTTGCAGGGTTATGTTGTGGAATGCGTGATATGAAGAGTAAGGCACCAAGCTCAATGAACTGGACAGATTGCAATGACAAGAAGTGACGACAACGCTCCAAGAACAATAAAATGCTACAATTGTTGTAAAGAAGGACAGATAAGCAAGCATCGTCCATTTAAGCGATTAAATGAAACGTCAGAGAGGGACGGCAAAGACTCTAAAGCCCCAGGTCAAGGTCCTGGCTTTGCTAAGACAGATAGAACACAACGTAAGCTGCAGCCCATTGCTTACAAAAAACCCAGTGAGGCTTGAATGTAACTCTCAGCTTAAGTGAAAGATGTCGATACAAAACTGTTGATCGATACGGGAGGAGCGACGGTTACTCTCATTGATGAAATTCAAGTTCTGCATTTCATGTAAACAAATTTGCAAGTTAGGCGTCTCCAGGAAAGAAATGTCAATAAATGATGAACAACATTCTTTACTACTACAAGGTATGCTTGGATGTTATCATTCCTATTTCGCAAGTCGATAGAATATCTTGAACAATTTATTTCTGAAAAGGGTATTACCTCTGATCCAAAGAAGATTGAAGCAATAAGGGATACGACAGTGCTAGCCCATGTGAGTGAGAAACGTTCATTCCTGGGTATATGTAGCTACTATGTACAGGAAGTTTGAAAAGTATAGTAGAATCCCTTCACAAACAGAGAAAAATGAATTCTTTGTTTGGAATGCGGATGCCAAAATGCAATGTTTCGAAAAGTTTACAAAAATTGTAAGACTACCTTGACAAGCGCCCCCATCCTTGCCCATCCTGACATTAGTAAGACAGTCATGTTAGACACGGACGCAAATAACTTTGCAATGGGAGCGGTATTGTCTCAAGTGCATGATGGTAAGGAAAGAGTAATTTTCTATGCCAGCAACTGTAGAAATCGAAAAGACACCTGGGGACCTAGAGACGGGAAGAATCATTCGAAAGAGAACTCAGCCGCTTTTTTAATGCAGTTTCCCCGACAAAGAGTCGAGGTGCATGGTTTGGAGAGATCGACAAAGAGATCTACGGTGAAAATGACTACGCAGGCTGAATCAACACTTTATGTACACACCACAAACACCATAATAATCAAGAGGAAGAATGGGGTTAAAGTAAAAATGATTGAAAGAAAGCGGAGTTATAAAATGAGTTAGACGATTTGTAGTTTCGAGAATTGTAAAGTGTTTCTTATTGATATTATAAATGAGTATGCAGGTTAGTTTGTTAAAGAAATAAGCGGCATTTTGATTATTGTAAATAAGAAAAATTGTCTATTATATGCCTTTTTGTTTTAAGAATTTTCTCATGCAAGCGAAGAGGTTTGAATCTTAAGAGTTGGTAATGTAACGGCAATAGATGATTAAGGGGAAAGGACTCCCGCAAGGACCCCGAGGTTGTGAAGCCCCCAGTTTCCAAGATATAAATGGGCGTATCACGTGACATAACCGGAATATATGTAAGTTTCATTTGAGTCAATTACTTATAGAGTGCCATTGTTTTAAGCAAAAGAAGACGGCAAGTGAGATATTGGTAAATTTGTTCATAAGTCAACATTGCTCAACGATTTGCAGACCAGTATTTTACCTGAATAATAGTCTACATTAGCGTTGCATGCATTCTTTGTATGAATAGATCTTGAAGTAACCGGTCGCTTCTTACGCTTCGGACGTGCCGCGCTTTAGTTGCTTCTGAGGGTGTTTCGGGAAGTTTGTGCAGTGTTAAAAGCCCCACTGATTACAAAGCAGTTGATTGAATTATTTCATTTACTTGTGTGAAAGAGAAGCACCCGATATATGTATATATTGTAAATTTAAATAAGATTCTATCAAACAATCAAATACTCAGCAATCCTATACGTGTTAAGCAAATAGTAGTATGTTTAGAATCAATTGAACAATTTTTAGCTATGTTTAGAATTAATTTAGCAATTTTGTCTTCAGAACCTAAGAAATTGCCTTTTTTGACAAAATGGATATACTTGCATTAATAATAGTAAATCAATCACAAGATATATAAGCATAATTATATACTGTTAGTCCAAATGTGACGAAAAGGTCCTCCTTGAAGACCAGCCTGATCCACTAAGGTGATGCTGATCTGGTACGGACCAGGGGGTAAGTACAGAGCCTCCCACTGACCAAAGCATAGATCATCTGTCTCCGTTTCGTTTGGATATGTAATGGCACAGGAGGAAACTGCAACAGGTTCGCTGACCCTCCACGTGATAGAGGCGTTGCCTTTGGTCTCCGAGGGGTTAGAGATAAAAGTGAGAGTTGGCGGTTCCACATCAAAGAAACCCGGGTCAAAACCCGGGTCAAAACCAGGGTCAAAATCAGGGTCAAAAGGAACAGACCCAGCTGCTGTCTCCCAGTGAACTGAACCAACCAAAAAAAAAAAACAGCGGGTAAAGGATAACTATGCTTGATAACAATATACTAATTTGCAGTCTCTGCGTGTAATAAAAAAATATCCATGTATTAAATTTACTTTAGATTTTAATAATTTTGTTAAGTTTAATAAAGTGTTTGAAGTTTCTTACCGACTGTAAAATTCCAGAAAAAAGGCTGTGAGATTCCAGACCAGTCTGTGGTACAGCTCAAAGAATCCGCCGCAACTGCTCCTGATAATGACAGTTTGCAGGTAAGTAGTGATTGCGCTTTTTTTCAATTCTTAGAACGGAAAGTATAAATGGCAAGAATTTAACAATGGTATATGAATAAACAAATGGTGTCTTACCTGACTCCACGAGAACATAATATTCTCCAGTAGGTAAAATATAGGACTCTGCAAAGAATTTTTTTTTAACTAAAAGAAAGATGAAACAAACAAAAAGTAGATGTCTGGATTGGTATATTTTTTTTTCCTACTAGTAATTTAATTGCAATTGATAAATTTCTAGAATGTAAAGAAATTCTTCTGTGATGTTCAAAATTCTACCCTTCTGTACAAATATTTTTTACCTCAAATTCCATTTTTGTGAAAATTTGTATAAAACATTGAAAACTACGTTGTGAAACTTATTTTTTTCATGAAAACATTACCCAAGTTGTTATACTGGGAAATCGCTAATTTTTGTGAGGTTTCATTTTCGTTGTTTTTAAGGTATGGAGAGACCTGCGAAATTAAAACCACCACGAAATGTATAATATCATAAGCATTTTATTTGGATGTAAAACGGGTTGGCACATGATCAAATCTACTAAAAGATTTTCAAACCACGATATCAAATCCCCACAAACCAATATTTTTTCCTTGAACCTTGAACATTTGACCCGCGAAAATATGTGATTTTACAGTATTCAAAATTTTTCACAAAAGGTTGTTTATATCATCTGTCCTTAAACAGAAAACTGTTTTTGAAAAACCTTAATCATGCGAGTCTAAAAATAAGAGTTACCGGAGGACCCCTTTAATGTGAGGGTGACTTCTCTTCCGCCTGAGTCTGGGAAGGAGGCCACTGCTGGATCCGCCAGATTCAGTCTGCGTGCCACGGTTCCGTTGGTATGATGTATTGTAAAAAACTTGTCTGTTTTTGGTCGAACAAACTACAAAAGGAAATTTGTAACATTAAACCTATAAACTTTGCTTTTATAAGTAATACGTACCATGATCTCAGCTACATAGTTTACCTTTCTGTTAAAGCACATTTTAAACGTAGTAGTGAGTTTATCCCAAGTTTTTCCAAAAGGAGTTAAGCATCCTTTAATGAGCTCTACTGCGGGTGGAGCTAAAAATTAAATATAAATAATTAATTGTGAATATGAACAGAAATAATATAATATATACAAAAGAGAAAAGATAAAATATTAAAACAACGTATACAACATATCAGAATTCCTCTTTATTATGTGTATAAATGTTTTTAAAAAATTTATAAAAGTATGAACGTAAAATTTCTACTCAAGCAGACGGTGGAAAAAATGAAAGTTATATATATACTATTATGTATAAGTGAATCTTTTGTCATTAGCTTTTTTGAAATTTCATCCTTTTCACTTACTTCCTTCCAGAAGTTCAACACAGTTCATACTTGAAGTTAATCTGAAATTAAACGAAGTTAATAACAATTTAACATTTTAAAGCGAAATGCTTTAACATAAGAAATATGAAGAAATCGAAGAGTATTCAAAATTTTATTTAAAAAAATGTGAAACATTACAGTAAAAATCAAAGTATAACAAATACGGACTGTTTGAAAAATCAGAGATGGGTCCAGGTGTCATTTAACATTTTGAACTATGATAATGCATGGTTTAGTGATATTCATTTTAAAGAACATCCAATGGTTTATTTGGTTGATAAGTTAGTCTATAAGTACTTTGAATTTACGCTCTATCAAAATAACAATGCTTACTTATTATCAATTGCTGCACTGAAACAAAGCTGGTGAAGCCCACTTTGGCTCTGTGTTGGTGTCCAAGTGACTGTTATTGACCATTCTCTACCAGAACTACCATAGCGGGACAGACTGGTCTTTGTAGTCCCTACTGGTCCAATAATGGATATATTTGTTATCCTTTAAATAAACAATATTCAAACCATATGATAATAAAAGTAAAAGACTAACTTAATATAAAAGAAAAAAATTAATGAAAGCAGGAAATTCTGATCTCCAATTTTAAATGTTTGTTTGCTTGTAAGTTGTTTAAAGGATCTTTTTGGGCATGCTAGCACCTACATGTACTGCGACACGGGACCTCGGTTTATACGGTCTCATTCGAAGGTCTCTACGTCCAACAGTGGGATTCAAACCCGCGACGTAAGGATCAACTCCTTACTTCGCGACTCTAGAGCAGACGTTCTTACCACTTCGCCACACGGGCGACTTAAAATAATTTTTTAACATAAAAGCAAGACGAAAGGAACCTTATTATAAAGTCCTCCTTAGGACAGATGCTCCAAATAAATGTACGGATGCAACATGGATTGGTGTACAAGTATTTTGGTGATAATTTCATCTTATTCCACCAGCCCTTTCGCTTTTTGTCTTAAATTTCCTTTCTGGTTTTGTATAAAACATATGGAGATAACATACAGTATTCAAGATCAAAAGTTCATAAAACAATACAAAATAGGAGCAGAGCAAACATGGACCTCCAAACCATCAGAGGTGGGATCAGGTGCCATGGAAGAGTGAACATCCCCTGCTGACCGCTCACACCCGCGGTGTACTCCTTGTCATGATTAGGAAATAACAGAAAAATCCGTCGTCAATAATGGACTAACAACTAGTAAGAAAAACGTCTGTCAGCACTTGACTCAATATTTCATATACATTACAAACCCGTTTTCTTGTTTCTTCTTCCTACTTTCCTAGGTCTATAAGGAAAATCTAGATCTGTGAATGTCTTTATATACAAAAACATTGTTTTTAATACCCTTCTGCATTCATAACGAGAAACCACTCTTAACAAATGTCTAATAATCTTACGTCTGAGAGGCGCTTGCAGTCCTGGCCACAAGCACTTTTGTGAACGTATTAGAAACTACGTAACAACTGCCATCTGTAGGCGTAGGATCAACAAATATAGGAGCATCAGTGCACGTCAGTGGGTCGTCGTCAAACACTTCTATCAAAAACTGAAGTGGAACAGAGCTGAGGATAGCTGCCGCAGGCCTGGTCGAGAAGTCTTCGATTTGTACGTGGACACCAAAAGTTCCGGTTTTGGTCGGGTTATAAGAAAACATGCATGTGTCCTACAGAAATAATTTCAAAGAACAATGACTGATTTGGTTGTAAAAAGAAAAAAATTCAAGGATTGTAACTTGAGAAATTGCGTGCATAGATACCAGTTTCTTCAATTATAGAATTGTTTTTGAAATGATATTTCAGATAAGTACGAGGCACCGTTATAACAATTCTCTGCTATCAGAAAATAGGTTTCTTATATTAAAAATCCGGTTTTTTTTATCTCAAAAAATAATTTCTGCTATCAAAATATCACCTTCATATTTTGATACCAGACGTTCAAAATTATGATTTCGGGAAATCTCTTTTCAGAAAGAATCTACATTATTGATATAGAAAATTTGTCTTTTTATGACATCAAAAATTCAACAAATCATCTCAAAAATCGAAATTTTGATATCAGATAATGTTTTTTTTTTAAATATCAATTTAATTTTTTGATTTCACAAAAAATATTTTCTGATATCAGAAAATTAAAGAAAATGACGCAAAATCATTACATAATAATGAATTATAGAATTGACTATACACATGTATAAATCATTTTGTTCATGGATAAATGAATCTAAAAAAACTAATAAAATCACACACTTTATGAAAACCGAAGGCAATGACATGTGAAATCTTTTTGGCCAAATACCCTACTAACCCACATATAAACATTTCACAGTTTGTGTTAAATTAAATGGACATTTTCTGAGGAGATTCTTTCCTTGAATTTGATTGAAAATATATATACAACTTAATTATCACAGTCGAAATTATGCGAAATTAAAGGGAATATCATTTTAACGAGAAAGTCCTTGCCATTGGCGTGAACTAGTATTTCTTCTTTATCTTGTCACAGAGAAGACTGCATCTAATTCTTTTCATCGCATTGAGTGTTAAGAGCATTAAGGTAGAAATATTGTTAGGGTAGGTAAACACCGTTAAAGCTCTCTTTTAAACTCTCTTCTAATACTAGGTCACCCAAACCTCGGATAAAATTCGAGTCAGTTTGCTCAAATTATAAACGCAGTGTATATGGGTCATTTTCAAAAAATGTCTACTTTTTTGTCTTTTGATCAGAAAAATAGGAAAAACATTTTTTAGAGTGAAAGTTTTTTTCCCGTTGGTTAATATACATGGTCATACAGCTTATAAGTTATTTCATGATCATCTCCCAGATGTTTTATAAAAAATATTATATGCATTCTGAGTAAAATTTAACTGTAAGACCATGTCACATTAACAAAAATTTTATAACGTGCTTATTTAAATGATAGGGAAAATATTACCATGTGAAGATATGTACAAATTTTGCACCTCATATTAATTGAATTTATTTACAGATTAATTTAATATGATTGTTTTACTTATGCCGCCCACTAAATACTAGTATTGTGCATTTCATGTTCAGGAAGTGACATGTCCCTCCAGTTTATGTCATTCCTGTTACCAAAAAGAAAATGTTAAAATAAAAGTTATCTCACTTTCCTAGGAACTGTTTTCATGATCCACAATATATCATCATTTTCTGTTGTCTCAAGTTTATGAGCGCCATGATTTGAAAGTGAGTAAAGAAAGGATTCAAAGGTCGATACGTTTGTCTTATTGGTAGAGTATAATGAAACTATGTCCTATCTGTTACCTTCTTAATATGCAAGTACTGTTTAAATTGTTTATTCTGCTAAAACAATTAGATTAACTAAGCTACAAAGAAATTGTTTCAATGTCTCGATGATGCAAAAAGAGTACGTTATACTAACTAATTGGTGATTTATATGAGATACGTCCATCCTGTTACTGTCATTCCTGTTACCATTAATATGGTAACAGTAAGGAAAACTGGACTTCATATCTTGAGTTTTAACAATAAAACAATTACTTTTATTTTTCTAAGTAATATAAGTTTAATAACACATGTTAAAAAACTTCGTAAATCATATTGAAGTATGTTAGTGCTTCAAATAGTGCCATTACTACTGAAACATGCACTCTTGAAACAGAATGGACAGAAATTGTAACAGGAGGGACAAATTATCCTGGTATTTATATACCGATTTAAGTTTTATCATTTGTTGTTCTTAAAATTATGAAAAATCCTTAGTTTTGCAACAGCATAGAGTACCTTTAATAAACAAAAATTGAAGTGATAAATATTTTAATAGCACTTTACAATTAAATTTCGTAACAGGATGGACATAAATGTCTTTTATTGTCTGGAATTTGCCAGATTTGACAAAATCATGTTTTTATTCTACATTTATTTCTCTTTTCCTAACCAATAAAGTTAAAAAAAAGTCATTTTTTCTTTAAAATGTAGATTTCATTGTCCATCCTTTACACTGTTTTGTTCATCCTGTTACTGTTTTGTCCTTCCTGTTACCCGAGTCCTTACTGTTACCAGTATATTTTCCTAGTTAAAATTGCTTTGGCAGAGCACCTGTTTAAATAACTTTCTGTAACTGTTTATTATAATCACAAAAATAATGTACAAGAATGTTTTTTTCAACTATAGCATAAAAATATTCAGCAATAAGGCTTTTCATGAAGAAAAACCCATAGATTTTGCTTCTGTTTGGTATATGGTAGTTTGACATGCTTTTAAACGCTCATATATTAAATGAATGTCAAACATCTTGGCATTCAATGATATTTTTTTCATTTTTTGACGATATACAAAAGATTATTAGATAAAAATTTTGAAATAGAGTTTTACAGCTCTTTTTATGAAAGTAACAGGAAGGACATTAAAATTTAAATGACTAAGATAAAATGTCAATATTTTTTAAAAGAAATATTTTCTTTTATGCAATGCAGTGGATTTTATGAGTTTATTACTATATCATTCAAATAAAGTTGAAAAAATCATAGTAAAACCACTTTCATTTTTCAAAAATATGTCATTCAAAAAATAGACTTTTTTTTGAAAATGACCCATATAAAACAATAAAAATTCTAGAAACTAGTCCAGAGGATAAAATTTCATGAGAAATTCTGCCAAAAAATTTAAATGCTTGTTGATTTTTTTTTTTTAAAGTAATGTAATTATGACAAATCTTTTGATGTGAAATATTTAATTGTTTATGACAAAAAAGTTTTTTATTTTCACAAACCTTATCTACTGTACTTTCTGAGAGTCTGTTACAAAGATACCCACATTCATCAGTGTTGCTTTCGTTGGGAAAACGACAGCGGATAATATCCCCATCGGCATCAATCACTGCAACAAAACGTATATTAGTATATACATTTAGTATTCCATTGCCTCAGAACTAGAAACGGTTACACAAAGATGAAATATAGAAAGCAGTTTTAAACTTATTGAAAGCTTGATTAGGGTTTTTTTGCCTTCGAAATATCTTTTTCATGTATGATAACAGTTGTAACAGTATATTTTCAATAACATGAATAATCAATTGGCGAAAATAGGATAATTGACCTAAGAGTTGGAGAAGTTTTGAGAATCTGAATTTCTATTTTTATTTCTTATATTATAAGCGTTCCTCGATGTGAATGAGATTCCTATTTCAGCAACATAGCTTAGGTTTTATCCCTACCTGGAATTCTGAATGTATGTGGACAATTATTGAGGAGACGAATTATTGGCGCCATGGTAACGTCGGGGGAGGAGTTGATGACCCCTGTGTCGGTCCTCGGTGCTGTGTTCGCTGTCATCGTCATCCTTATATCCTTTGATGAAGCACCAGTCGTCAAAGTCTGCCAACAGCACTGCTCCATCCTGAAAAAGAAAATGCTGCTTTAAGTTTTTGACTTTTTGTATAATAATATTCTTTTGACGTGATCAAACAGTTTTTTCGCGTGATTTATATATGTATGGCATTTGTTCATGAAATTATCATGCTACAAAATGTTAGAACTTTGATCATATCAATCCTTGATTCAATAATAAAAAAATGTACACTGTATTTTTTATTTTCATTTATAAGACTATCATCTAGGTTTGTACTTTGTAAGTACTGACTGTGTACTACTAAACCCCGCCTAGCGAGAAAGTATAGTTCTATCACGTGAAAAGCCAATACTCCTATAAAAATATAAGGTTATTTTCCAGTACATTTATAGTTTGTTAATATGACTATAAATATTCAGAGAATCCCTTTCTGTATATTTAATCTGATAATTATTCAACTCCTTTAAGGTGTAACACATCAAAAAAATACCATATAAGTGGTTAAAGCGAAACACAAATTAAGCGATTTTTCCTTAAAAATTTTTTTTTTTGGGTTGATGTAATTTGAGAGATTTTGAAATTATCACTTAATCTCAGTAACCTCGCTAAAATTAATTAAATTCTCGCTAAAAATTTGGCTTGTACGGTAAGCTGATGATCTGCCTAGTGCCTACCTAAATTCATAGTTGATCCCCGGCGTAGGGAGTGTAAACATGAAGGACCCCTCTCCTAAGGACCAGTTATCGCTGGAACTGTATGCAATACATTTCCCATGCATTGAGCTGATCTGCTTGTCACAGCCCGTCCTGCAGTAGAGGTTACCATCAGCTGTGATGAGACCCTGGGAGGATATTTTTCTGTCGTCACAGCTAGCTCCGCTATCTGTACGTCTCCAAGCCATACGATAGGATATTTCTATCTGTAATAATTACATCAGGTTGATCAAGTTGATGAAACAACAGTATGAAATATTTCTTTAAAAGGCATCGTTTTGCAAGTTGTATGGTCCATACAATGACGTTGTCAGCAAATACAATTTATCATTAAGTCAAATGATGATGGACGTTTTTAATACTAATTGTTAGGCCATTGACTATTAACACACTGATTTGTCTACGGATTTTTTTATGACGAGGAGCACATAGGGATGGTGATGCTTACTTCTCCATGGCATCTGATTCATCTTCTGATGTTGTAATGGTCCGCGTTTGCTCTGCTCCTGAATTGTATTGTTTAAATGGGCTTTAATTGATTGTATATTGTTTAACGTCCCTCTCAAGAATTTTTCACTCATATGGAGACGCCACCACTTGCCGGTGGAGAGCTGTAAATTTTGTCCTATACTCGGCGCTCAGGGGCCATTGAGCAGGGAGGGGTGATCTTTTTCGTGCCAGCACTTACTGCGACACGTAGCCTGGTTCCCTATCCCTGTTATGCTTCGTATACTCAGCGTCTCCTGCCTTGGCAAGGGTGAGACAGGGGACCAGGCTACTGCGACACGGGACCTCGGTTTATACTGTCTCATTCGAAGGACCGGTCTCCACGTCCCACAGTGGGATTCGAACCCGCGACGTAAGGATCAACTCCTTATTTCGCGATAAATGGACTTTGAATGGACTTTGAGTTTAACTACTGTTAGTTATCTCTATATTTCACACACATCCATAGGTAAACTACATTTAAGATATATAATGGTAATCCAGGAAATATGAACGTAGTTTTCTTCCCGTACTAAATTGAAATTGCTATTCTTTTGGAATGACGTCTACACAAAAAGCCTACCGGATAATTATTTGTTGCAGTATATTTATTTTTTGCGTTCTCTTAAGTAGACTTGGAAGAGTAAGTCTCTAAAAACCCGTTGCAATTTCAATGATCGGTCATGTTTTTTAAACTATTTCTTATATTCTTATGGATCAGACATTTTATAAAAAAAACTTCTAAACATGAGAAGAAAAGTCTTGTTTTTGCCTTCAAATCGACTTTTATACATCGACATTGTTTTATGGATTGGCCAAAATTATTCTTATTCTTATGTAGACTCGACATTTTTCAGTGAACTTCGAAATAAAAAAAAAAACCACACAGTCAGTGAACATCTGGTTTATTTTACTGACTATAGAAGTCGCTCGTGTGATGCAGTGATTAGAGCGTTTGTTCTTGATTGCAGCTTTCGCAAAAACGAAATACATAACCCGTTTTCGCGGGTTATGTGTAGATTTTTTCTGCAACAGCTGCATCATTAATGTCCCTACTTACAAGCAAACGATGTATACCGTTATTCTATTGCATATGTCCAATTTTCTCAGTGCTTGAGTATGCAAGAAAATTGCTCAGACAATCAATTCAGATCATTTTTTGCAAAAACGTAAATATCTTTTACTTGTAAAACATTCAAAACAATGGATGTAACTGAAATTGATATGGATACGAAAAAAAACAGCCAACCTGTTGCGGAAACGATGTAGGCCTCCATGAAATAGATCCGCCTTTGAATTCATTGCAGCTAACAATGGGCACCAGCAAAAGGAATATAAATGCCGCAGACTGCATTTTTGCAATGCAGTAATTAATTTGCAGGCTGAATAAATGATGGAGCTTGGGTGGATACCCACACCCGTCACTGCCTGCCGCCCGTAATCAGGGATAACAAAATACCGCCTAATCTGCTCCTATAGAAAGGCACAAAAACAAGTTTGGATTCATAGGCCTTAATCTGAATGATATATAAAAAGCTACAAATGACCAAGCGTTTTAATATTTTCCTCTTACACAATGGACCAAGTAGTCTTTAACGCCTAGACTATCAGCGGGACTTAAGGGTAATTGAATGATTATTGGAGGCGCTTATGGCCAAAAAGGCCCGGGACAACCGTATCTTCTTTATATGCAAAAAATATATAATTCGTGTTCTACATTTATTGGCAAAATGTGGAATGTCATATCACTCATACACTCCTGATCAATGCATTCACTCTTGGAAAATGCGTAATCTCTTCTCATTATCAAAAGTATTCAATGATCAAGGATCACAACAAAAGGGTCAAGGTAATATTAAACATAACAATTTAAATAGTTGGCTAGCCACATTATCATTTTGCAAACAGCTTAATTTAAAAGATTTTGGTGGTTTTGTCTCAAGCACCGGGAGACGAGAACTATGCATTTCACATTTTATGTTCATATGAGGTTTAATATGTACAAAAAAGGGTAGACTTTGGTCCAGACTTTATGAAATTGTCCGAACATGAACAAAACAGCATCTTTGGATTTAAGGATTACTGGCAGCATGAGCTTTTCCATGCGATGTAATTTTCAAAAACAGGTGAAAGCAGTTTGTGCTGAAACTTTAAAAGAAAAAGAACCACGTACATGTATGTGGTCAAGAATTCTTTGATTTATGATTCTTTTTTTCAAAGCCTGGTCGTCATCGTTAACAGGATAAGACAAAATAATGGTTTCAGAGTTAAACATAATGATTTTCAGTAAAAATCTTTTAATATTCTCATTACGTCAATACTGCAGATTGTCGATTATGATTGCGGACATTCTGAAACAATGCAGATATTTTTACTTGCATTATACCTGTGATGAGGTTTAGTTTTTTCATTGAAAGCATCAAACAGAAAACTCGTCAGTCTTCAAGAACAAGATGGTGTAATTTGTTTGCGTAAAATATTCCTTCGGGTCTACACAAATTGGTTTGAAGTCCATGAGGTCTGACAGAAGAAATATACATGATCATCTTCTTATTTAGCATTTACAAAACCGTCTTCATGATTTTCCAATCCCGGATGTAACGCTGAAAAGAGGTACCAAGTTGATTATTATCACCATCTAGTACAAGCATTTATCAATCTTTAACTTCGTGTTACATTGGGAAATACGAGAAGAAATGAAAAAATAACGTGGTCAAACTTAAAAACGGCAAGATACGTTATAATTTCAAAATTGCACTTAAAAGCGCTTGACATGTTGCGAAATGAAGAATTACGAAAAAATATGAATCGGCGAGAAGTGGGGAGAGATCATCAAGATCTATTACTTGTGAAAAGTATATCATAAGCAAAGGAGTAACACGTACAAATGGATAATGCAAAAGCTACGACTGGAAGAGAGACAGCAACGTGTTTACAGTGATATACAGAAGGAACTGAAAAAAATCTCTATTCTCCTTAGAGAGCTAGATAGATGCGATTGGTAATTGATAAAACATTAAAAAAAAGTTGAGTTGGGGATTATGGCAAAGGATTTTCTTTTTGAACCATCACCGAGAAATTGTCCCTGCAGTTCTTGAAAATTTTAAAATTGGTAGGATATGGAAGTGACATTTTTTAAAAGGTTTAATCAAATAGATCTTTCCCTTAAAGACGTCATTTTATAACAATTGTCGATGAAAAAAAAGACTTGAGATCTCCAAACATCAAAACAGTCTTCTTGAACGTAACTTTAAAATAACTGCCTTTTGGACCATGTGGAGATGCATATGAAGAATACAATAAACTCTCTATACAAAATGTACCTTAGGATGTTATACGAATTTTAATTCACAATGAATCATCGCTTACGTACAATGTTTATCAACATATTGCTTTGTTTTCCGTCAAAATTTTGCGATAGGATCGATGCCTAAGGTGTTATGATTTGTTTTTACGTGACGTACATTTATAAAGAATCCAACAAATTCATTCTTGTTTCGGCATAATTATAGTACAAGTTTCGGGGGTCATCTGCAGTGTTCACAACTCAAATTCATGTTCAAAACAGGGAAAATGTAATTATTTTGATAATTGAAGAATTAATAAAGATATACTGAATTCATTTTCATTTTTTATCCATGTATCATCAATGATCACAAATCTTTACAATGCAAAATCAATTATGCTTTTATATTTACCTGTACGATGTAGCGTACTGCCATCTATTCTTGTATCGATTTTCAAATCCAGTCAAAATTTGATCAAAGATTTACATCGAGGATTACAGCATAAATATAATGGTTAGACATAGTTAAAGAATGATTGCTAATTCGTATTCCAAAGTAAATTCCTTAGCCTTGTGATTCATTCAGGTGAAATAAATTTTGCTCTTTTTCCGTGCGTTGACCAACAGTAAATTAGGTTTAATCACCTTCTCAAGAAAGACTGTGCCATTTTCAACCAATCTTGTAAATTTGTAATAAAGAGTCGAATTTCCCTGTCTGTCTGGTTCAAAATCAGTAACGTAAGTGAGACAATCTTCAAAATTCTTTAAAATTATACCAACATGAATGAGTCTAATGTCAACATTAATAAACTACATCTCGTCTGTAGTCTATATTTTTATGTTAAATGGACTAAATGGGGACAGAACTATGACACCATACATAACGTTTATTTATATCTCTGATCAACCTCTTTTGACATTTAATCACTCTTACTGATCAGTATTCACTTACGTTTGCAGTAAGAGTGATTGGATTAAATGTCAAAAGAGGTTGGAAGTAGGTTTTTACATGTAGGGAAAAGTCTGATTATTGATATTTTCATAATTTATTATTCAAATCAAATCCTGCTGGAAAACCGTATCCAAGATTTGGTTTCTGCTTTCCATAAACGTACAAAGAAAAAGTTTCTTTTAAAACATTTTTTGCCACGTGATATCCGGGCTGTATTGGTAAGGATATTACGTCATATGATTTTTCGTTGATGTCATAAATGAGTGTTCGATTAGCATCTATAATATTTTCATCAAGTCTTATATTTGATACGTTTCTTCCTATAACAGTTATATAACTGGTTGTATTGAGATCAGGTACAGTGAAGTGGTACTCCGAGAGAAGGGATCGCTCTTCCGGAATATACAACATAAAGGCTGTCCCTATTCCGTCCGTATTGTTCTTTCCTGGCGTGATCACAGTCACCGACACAAATCGGCTCGTCCGGATGTAAACGGGAACATTTGAATCCACGTCTATATCCACATAATTATTTTGAACAAAGAGGGTCTGGGTTTTATTTTCTTGTCCTAAATTATATTGTATCCGACATTCATTTTTCCTGGATAATATCCTGATTTTATATCCTCTTAAGAATGGATGAAAGATAGGTGTAATAAACACGTGTTCAGAATCGTAATTTACTTCCTGGTCAGAATTATCCAATGGAATCATGAAGTTCATTCCACTACAGGCATTATCATCATGTAGTCGTGCACATTTGTTTCCAGTTGCAACAAATATGGGATCAATGGAAGATATCGTACTTCCGGTTAAATCTGCACTTTGTGATATTACTAATGATTCATATTTGTTCAGAATAAGTTGAATACTTTCATTATAGGCATATTCTTGATTGTCGATGTGAATTGATTCACCCTCTGTCAAGTTTAGCTGAATTTTCACTATATTATTATCACCACTTGACACAATAGATAATGTACTATTATAAAGATGAGAATATGTCACAGACACAGGATTTGGTTGAATAGAAGGAATGTATCTGTATTTATAATGAAGTCTAGAATGCATAGGTAACACTAAAAACGCTGTTGTTGTGAACTTATCATGTTTAGTAGCATAAACATTAACGAAAACATCGCATTCAATGTGGACTCCCTTTTTCTCCACTTGATTTTCAAGTGCCATGAAGGAAGATGGCAGAACGAGTTGATTTTCACCGTGTTTAAGTTCCAAGGTGTATCGTATAGTCAGCAGTGGTAGAGTCACCGTACAGGTACCAGGGCTAGTGGACACGATGTACAAAACACAGTAGCTACGTCCATCATCAGCAAACAGAGGCGGGAAAACCATGTAAAACTCCCTTCCCATCAACCTGACAGGATCTGAAAAACAAATTTAAAATCAGTGTAATATTTTATTAGCATTTCTCCCAAAGTGAAGTTCTTCGTTTTTCCATTAATTGCATGGGCAAGATGCATCCAAGTTTTGAATTAAAAAATCATTACCTGATTATTTTGCAGAGTGTTGTAGCCACGTTTGAATTAACAAACAACAAACGTAAACCCAAGAGTACAGTATGTATCGTATTTATTTATAGGTGAAAAATAAAAGGTTCTAGAAAATTTAATTTTAAATTAACATGTAAAAGCAAAAAGGGTATAATTGTAATCACATGTGAATAAACTTGATACATTTAGTTCTTTGAGATTTTAATGACATAACGATATACTAATATTTTTAAAACTCTTCAAAATTTAAACTTTTGAAATAAATAATTTCGATTACATACCCTCTTCCTTCTTTGCATTAATCCTTCTGATTTGGTTTTCTAGCTCTTTTATCTTGTTTTCGTAATAATTTAACTTTTCAGCAATTTTCATATCTCTCCTCTCCTCACATCGAAAATCTTCTGGGAGGAACAGCGACTGGGGATGTAAAAATTCCAAGTTTATCATCATTACATAACAAGCTATAAGAAAACGGGTACACATAATGGTGGTTTTCTTCCTTGTAAGGTATTTTCCGTTCTGTAAAGAGATGTGGCCCTAAACCATGTTTACGCGACGAAGCAGTAAGATTTTGGCTAGCGTGAATATACCAGATATTTGTAGATAGTGATCCAAGTGTGACTTTTTCAGGGGGATTTCGTGGTCCGAGAGAGGTAATATGGAATGATTAGTGGGTGGGATTAAAAGGCTTAACTGTTGGAGTATTGCGGTAAAATAAAATAATATTAGGAAAAGGGTCTATAAACTTCATTTGCATTCTTTGTAATGGTTACATAATATTAGATGTATGTATACCCCTTGTCGGCACCCCATTGTATTTTTAAAAAATATTTATTTAGTCAGTCGATGCCAGTTTAAAACGGGTGAGGTCATCACAAGTTGGGATGGTCATTTTAATATAAAAAAAACTTCAAAGAAAATATTTTTAAAGTCCTACCAAGCTTCAAGTGAAAACAATTTGAAGGAAGCAATTATCTAGTAATAACATTTTTGCCATATGATACACTTTTAATTTAAAAGTCCTACATGAACTATAAAAAGGTGAATTTACAGCCGATCTAAGTTTCCTGTTCGTCCATCCACATCTTTCTGGTTAACTTTTCACATTTTTTAAGGAGTACAATTAACGTTTTATTTAAAAATTCATTTATTATTTCATTTCCTTATACTAAACATATACCGAACTGTATATTTCATCCACCTCCTAACCCCTTTGTAGTCGTCTCTACGGACGTACCAATAAATTCGGTTGTTATGATTCTAAACTAGATTTATTGATACCTTATATAGACAACTGGTTCTTAAATAAATAGGGAACTCGGATATGTTTACTTCTTAGTTAATGAATAACTCTCATTGTACACATAAGTACTCTGACGTTGATATTAAAATGATGTTGGAGTTCCTAATTGACAACATTTATCTTGTTATCGAAGACCAAGTTTTCCATTAACAAGCTGTTGGAATTCCGATGTGAACAAATTGTACTCCTTTATTAGCTGGACCGTTTTTATACTCCTATTTTCAGCAAAATTTATTCAAAGAAGAAAACACTAGCTGTGACCTTTAATTCGAAAGTCTATATTTTGCAAAGAAGAAAGGAGTGAGCGATGCCTTACAATTTCAGAAATTGCTTATCCGTTTTCGACATTCAGATATATCGACGGTGTTTTATTTATTTACAATAACTATTTCGATTCGAATGTCGACCCCATATAAATTTATAGCGGTATGCAGTGAACCTGAAATGAAAGCCATCACAGAGTCTGTCACAACCGTTTCATATTTGGATGTTTTACTGACTATAGACGATAAGGGCCAATTAACAACTGAATTGTAGACAAACGAGATGACTGCAGGTTTTTCATCGTCATCATTTCTTATTGTTGTAGTGCAATATTCCATCATCGCCATTTTTGCTAGCCAAGGGTATCTGATACGCCGCTAGTCTCATCATATCGTATTATAGTAGCGTATCAGAAACTCTTGGCTAGCGAAGATGATGCTATTGTCTTCCAACCTATTTTATTGAACTTTTCAAGAGATTGTTCTCAGCATGATCAAATTTTAAAGCGAGACAGTCTACTCACCTTAAACATTGTTGATGCACAGGAGTTCGCGTACCTATCAATTTTGCCGAAATTTTCGGTAAATAAAAAAAAAATACGTAATACCTATAATAATAACAGTTATTATTATAGGTATAACGTATCTTTTTTTATTTACCGAAAATTTCGGCAAAATTGATAGGTACGCGGACTCCTGTGGTTGATGTTACAGTGATTTTAACGGCCTCGTTATATATATCAGCATTTTGTAAATTTTATGTTCGTTATAATGACCTTGTTAGCAAATAAAACCTATCATTGGGTCGTATTTTTATCCTTTGTTTTTATACTGAATTGACAATGGATAGTTCCGTTTACCTGTTGTCCAGAGGCTTCACGGCGAGTGTGACCGCCACTGACCGCGTCAACAGGGGATGCTTACTCTTCCTAGGCATCTGATCTCGCCTTTGGAATTTCCAGGGATCCATGTTTCTATTCTCTATTGAAAAGTTGATATCTCATTTTAATACTTCCCCTGAACTGCCATAATAAGTCCCCGTGTAGAGAAGTTGATGTCAACTTCTCAACTGAATAAAGAATACCAATACATGATCCATGCCCTTTTCAAATATGTGTATGGTTTATAGATTTTTTTTGTTAGATTGATCACCTCTTTTACAACATGGCATTTCTAGTCCGAAAGTGTCAAACTAAAGTAATTGATACAATTTTTTAAAGTGTATTCAAAGTAGATCTAAAATAAAATTTTATTTAATTTTATTAGTTAATTATTTTTTTTAAGTTATCGCTCTTTGCCCATGGTGAGAACAGAAATAACGGAATTAACGACGAATTGGTTTTACCTTTTACAATTTTCCTGGAGCTTGATTACATCCGGTGTAGTTCCGCAAATTATCATGGAAAGAGATTTTGCTTTATTGCGTCGGTTACATTAATTTATAAGTTTACAGATGAAAAGGAGCTCAACCAATTACCTTATAAAACAAAGGTGATACTTTTCTCATGAAAAATAACGATAAATACCTCTGTATATCTCGAATTGCCTCAGTATTATTTATCATATTTTATCATAAGATATTTATATTATCATTCTTACAGCTCCTTAAACATGTTAGACAGCTATTCTCATCAATTTGTTTACTTTTAGAAGAAAAATATTTAATTGCTTTATTTTTTTGTTAATTCTATGATAAATTTAGCCGCAAGTTATAAGAAGTGGCAATTGATATGAAATACTGATTTTATTTAACATGTTTTACTAACCCTGCCAAATACTTTAAGTAACTCTATTTTAACCAACTGATTTTCAAGACACTTTGTTAGAACTTTTATTATACATTACACAGTATATTTAGTGTATTAATGAAATCAGGCCTGGGATCTATATACTAAAGTATATAGTTTCCTGAGTGAAATACAATTAATCGAGATTGGGATATTGTCTTTGACAGATGGCGTTAAATATAGAGAAACTATTGGGGGATGCCCAGATTCTGGTAGCCAGACTTAGAGACCATGACTCTACAGCTGACATTCTTATAGCACACACACAGACACTGCACAAAAGGCTAGAGGCCATGAAACAGGTTTAGTATATTAACATGTCTTATTGTATCAAGCTTCTTGTTCATTTTTCAGTATTTTTAATACACAAACCTTGTATTTGTTATGGTAATTAGTAAACACATTACATAATTCACATATTTTACTTTTTTGTAAAATTCTCACTTAGTATGTTAGAGAAAATTACAAATAACTCATCAGTTAAATGATAATCTTTTTCCTCGTAGTATCAAGAAGACATTAACGAGCTGAATGAGATAGCTAAGCATCGTCCTCGGTCGACACTGGTGCTGGGTATCGCCCAGGAGAACCGACAGATACGAGAGTTACAGCAGGAGAACCGGGAACTTCGTCTGTCTCTGGAGGAACACCAGCAAGCCCTGGCTCTGATCATGCAGAAGTACAGGGAACAGATGATGAAACTGATCCAGAGTAATAAACAGGAGAAAGCCATCACACAAAGAAAGGACCAGTCTCAGGTATACAAAATAGGAAGACCTCATGTAGATATTGGAAACCAGGGAATTTCAGTGTGTATGCCATCTTTGCAAGCAGAGATCATCTGAGATGTTTCTATCTGATTTTCTATATGTAATCTACAACAGTTGTGTAGTATATTTTGGATCAGAAACCCTTGGCTGATATGAAGATTCATTTTGTAATTCATATATTATCAAATTTTTATTGAATTCTTGACATAAGCCTACAAACTTTCTTTTGAGGGATTATTTTTGAAATGTTTAATGTCCATTTGGCTAAGTTTTTTTTTTGTTCACAAAAAAGTATTTTTTTTCTTCCAGCATTTAGAAAAGTTGATTGATAAAATCAGTGAAATGGCA
This sequence comes from Saccostrea glomerata, assembly GCA_003671525.1. NCBI lineage: Eukaryota > Metazoa > Mollusca > Bivalvia > Ostreida > Ostreidae > Saccostrea > Saccostrea glomerata. The sequence goes on along the minus strand of PRKT01000015.1, from coordinate 2,831,676 downwards.
GCAGTGATGCAGAAAGCAGTTACAACTGATGATGAAAACTCCGCAAAAGACAGAGAGAAACTAGTTCAGCTTCAGTATGAAAACAATGGCCTCCGCGAAATCTTAGAAGTCTGCACCACAGCCAAGCAGAAAATTCTGGAGAGTGTTTCTAATGTTTCCAAAGACATGGACAGCAAAGCCATTCAAACTGAGGACTTATCTAAAATGTCTGACTCAGATGATAATATATCACTGGACTCAGTTAGTACAGTGGTCGAACAAGATGATATTGGTCAGGAAACATAGACCTGTATAAATAAAAGAGAAAGTGATATTAGCCGCTCATATTTGAGCTCCTTTGTCCCGTGCTGTTTATTTGTACATGTATTTAGAATTTGTGTGTACTAGGAACAATAACCTTTTTTTCACTGCTATACATGTATATATATTGTTCTGATAATTATACTTTTTCACATTTAAGGAACATAATTTATTATGTATATGTAGTTGGTTTTCATTGAATTTCATATGTTTTCATTGCAATAAACATGATAAACTGATCCAACATTTTTTCTTGTCCCTAGGTGTAATAATGGTATTGCACTGACTGAAAACTTGTTTAAAATCCAATTTTCAGTTCTGTGGTGTTTTTAGGTATGGCTGAAACTTAGATTTTTGGATTTGTGATAATAAATTTCAAAAAAGTTTCAAGGAATTTGCCCAGTGGATATTGTGATAGTATGTGCCATATGACTGTTGAATAAAGTCTACTAACATTCACTCTCTCCAAAAAACAATCTACTCCTGGAACATATCTACTGAAACTTGACAAAATGTACTATCATCATTGGAACAATTCAGAACATGAATCATCCAGACTCTCCAACCTATGCATACTGCGGACTAGATGCCAACATTAGTCCGGAGCATATTTTCTCTCCCCATGGCCCACTCGAGCTCAGACTTTACCCACAGAGTGCTCATGAGTAAAGGCTCTGCAGTGAACTTGAACCAAAATTTTTAAAATAAGCGTAAAAAACCTCTGTGTGTAAAATCCTTCTCCTGAACGTATTTTCTCTTGGCCCAGTTTGGCTCATTGGGTGTCCATAGGTAGAGGGTGTGCAGTGAAATTGAACCAGTTTTCTATATGAAGGGTCAATGTCAGAAAACATCTCTGTGTAAAATCCTTACTTTGAGATTATTGTCTCTCTGCTTGGCTCATTTTGGCTAAAACCTCAAATCAAAATGTGCTTGTTGGTAGAGATTGTGCAGTGTTTTGAACAAGTGTTGGGTAGAAAGGTAAAAAAAACTCTTTCTAAAATCATTTTCAGAGCATGTTTTCTCTCCCCTTGACTCAGTTGAACTAAATATCACCCAAAAAGCACATAAAAAGCAAGAGGGTAGAGAGTATGTTGTAGCCTTGTCATGAAAAAATTTTCTAAATGATAAGTCAAGGCCAAGGTAAAATACTCAAAGAATAGGTGGTTGGAACTTCCAACTTATCCACTCTATTCTCAATATCCACATATAACTCAAGTTCTATGTATATCACTAGCCTTCAGACAGATCAAGAACCCAGATTTTATCATCTGTAACAGGTGAGGAAAAATGTCTGCCAGACTTGGGCTTGAACCCAGGACCTCCTGCTAACAGTGCAGCTTCTCTGTCCACTGACCTGCCAGGCCTAATCTCCGTTACACTCATCCCGCCTTTTTTTTTTTAGGTTTTCCAACCTGAAAACCTTACTAAGACTCTTCTAAACCACCCATGGGTTTTATTGCTGGGTTGCTAAATGTAACAGGCGAGGAAAAATGTGGGCCAGACTGGGACTCGAACCAGCAACCTCCCGCTAATCATGTGGGTGCTCTAACCATTGAGCTACCGAGCCGACATACCCAATCCCCTTTAAGTTTTCTGGCAATAAACAAGACTTCAACACAATGCAACACAATATTTCACATTTATTGGGTAGATAACTTCTACCAGCTATTTAGCATCAAATGTAACAGTTTATTGCACACAAATTTTTCTATACAACAACTCCACCATTTGCTTGATATTTGCAGGGGTATGTAATTTTAACAATTCACTACTGACTTCAAATGTCAGTATCTTACTATGGCCATTACTAAATGTGAACAGGAATATGTTTCTTGTCAATGCTGTTCTAGTGCAAATTTAAAACATAATAAACTCCAATAAGCACAATCAAAGCATAAAAAACTATATAATGAAAACAATGTGGACTAGAACAAAACATTTATATTTGATATTACATGTATATTGGTTAAAAACAAGAGGAAAAATGTCCGTTTATTTTGATTAATAATAATGTATGGTAAGAAAAAAATGTCTATTTAAGAAATGTCATATGTTTTTGAAGAAAAATATTCATTCTAACCTCTATGAGGAAAAAAAAACCAATTGAGAGTGGATGAGTGCATGACTGTTGGATTTCTTAATATCATTTTTAAGGAATAAACAATGCTAACTTTCACCAAAGCCTTATTCATGACTATTGATCCTAAATAAAAAATTCTAAGACACCCACTCATCTTTCTGCATGTACAAACTTGATCTTACCTAAAGTAATGAACCTACACAGTCATTTTCACTACAGTAATAACCCTACTACTTCCTTCTGGTGAATGTGTAATTTTGAACTAACAAAAAATCTTGTTAAACAGTTAAACAGCTTTTCTAATTTTTAGGAAGAAACCCTTCCCAGTTTGAGAAATGTTTTCACTAAAAAAGTCATCCATTTTTCATTTACAAAAGAAAATTAACTTGTAAATCAAAATATTGATAATATTTGGCACCTTCAACATTTTGCCTCAATGAAAAATTTAAAATTCAAACAGAATACAATTCTTTGGTAATGGGAGAAACCAGTTCTTAGGATAGTTATCTTTGAAAATCATGTTTTATATACTACATGTAGTAACGATCAGTATGCATTTTTGTTTTGCTAACCTCATTAGTATATTACATATAAAACACACCACACTTACATGTGTTAACTAGGTATCTTATGGAAAATATTTGCAGAACAGTGGATGTCAAACATATACATGCTATGCTACTTGATTTATCCAAAGAAAGAAATATTGCATTAATTTTAGTGGTTTTGGCCCCACCCCTCAGGCCCCAGGGGGGCAGGGATCATGAAATTCACAATTTTTGTTCCCCTTCACCCATAGATGCTTTGTGCCAAATTTGGTTGAAATTGGTTCAGTGGTTGCAGAGAAGAAGCTGAAAATGTTCAAATGTTAACACACGACACACGACACACGACGGACGACGGACGACGACGGACGAAAACGGATAGCAATAGGTCACCTGAGTTTTCTCAGGTGACCTAATAAACTCCAATAAGCACAATCAAAGCATAAAAAACTATTTAATGAAAACAATGTGGACTAGAACAAAACATTTATATTTGATATTATATTGGTTAAAAACAAGAGGAAAAATGTCTGTTTATTTTGATTAATAATAATGTATGGTAAGAAAAAAATGTCTATTTAAGAAAATGTCATATGTTTTTGAAGAAAAATATTCATTCTAACCTCTATGAGGAAAAAAAAACAATTGAGAGTGGATGAGTGCATGACTGTTGGATTTCTTAATATCATTTTTAAGGAATAAACAATGCTAACTTTCACCAAAGCCTTATTCATGACTATTGATCCTAAATAAAAAATTCTAAGACACCCACTCATCTTTCTGCATGTACAAACTTGATCTTACCTAAAGTAATGAACCTACACAGTCATTTTCACTACAGTAATAACCCTACTACTTCCTTCTGGTGAATGTGTAATTTTGAACTAACAAAAAATCTTGTTAAACAGTTAAACAGCTTTTCTAATTTTTAGGAAGAAACCCTTCCCAGTTTGAGAAATGTTTTCACTAAAAAAGTCATCCATTTTTCATTTACAAAAGAAAATTAACTTGTAAATCAAAATATTGATAATATTTGGCACCTTCAACATTTTGCCTCAATGAAAAATTTAAAATTCAAACAGAATACAATTCTTTGGTAATGGGAGAAACCAGTTCTTAGGATAGTTATCTTTGAAAATCATGTTTTATATACTACATGTAGTAACGATCAGTATGCATTTTTGTTTTGCTAACCTCATTAGTATATTACATATAAAACACACCACACTTACATGTGTTAACTAGGTATCTTATGGAAAATATTTGCAGAACAGTGGATGTCAAACATATACATGCTATGCTACTTGATTTATCCAAAGAAAGAAAAAGAAAATGTAGCATGGGCTGCAACTTTTGCATCACTTTATATCAAGTGATTCCCAGTGATAACATTATATTAATACAATTTTACAAAATCAATGATTTTGGCATCAAACTCAACACAGGATTGTGTTTAACACTGGGGACATTTCTAACTTAAACATGCATTACTCTCTATATCTGTGAATTGTGATAACTACATCACAAACAGATTTCACTGTTGTTGCTTTTTTTTAAATTATTGTTTTTTGTTTTTAAGCCAATATCTATCTTCCCTAGCTTTCACTCTGATTCTCTGCATTACTTTTACAATTTAACAAAAAATATCTAGCCTTGCGTTCAACATAAAGTGCATCAGTTTAAAATAAACATGGTACAACTTTGGTCAATTCTGGACAAAGACTGCTTCAAAACATTCTTGTGAATCAGAGTAATGCAAATGTAACATATGCCAGTTTCTATCTGTTAATTAAATCATCCATAAAAAATGTTATCTGAAAAAATAATTTGTCTTAGAAGTTACAAAATAATTTATTGATAATTTTAACAATTATTAATGTTTCAGTATATCTAGTTTGTTATGGAAAGTCTGGTGTCACTTAAGGAATGTTATTGCATGGGTTAAGCAAGTGGGCAAAAAATAAAAATACACACTAACACTGAAAATTACCCACTAACCCTTAGAATATACATATGTATATACTGATATACATTTATACCTTCTTGATTATTTAGAACTATATTTAAGTTACAACAATAACAAATATTTTTTCCCATCTCAAATTTCTTCTCATAAATTTCTGAAAGGCAATCTTTCAACAGAAATGTGCATGTAGTATCAAATGCACATTTCTGTTGAAGACAGCTGTTTTCTGCTTTAGGCAAAACTGCTCAATTATTATCTTTGTGCAATCAGTTCTATGGTAAGCTGTTCGAATAGCACATTCACTAAAAACTACAATATAATGTAGTTGAAATACAGACAGCTTAGTAATATTTTGAGTTTTCACAATAAGTACTGGTACAAATATAAGAGAATCTGTTGCAATAATTCCTTTTCAAAAAGCACTAACATTTGACTAACCATCCCCAATGGAAACTTTCAAATTTTTTCAGGAAAATATTTTGTTTGTACAATGTTCCTCCTCGCTTCCCTTGGTCTATCAGCTTTCATATTTCAAGCACTTTGTAGGATATGTATACCTTGAAATGGATATTTTCTGCTGGCCCAATGATCTGAACTCAAAAGATCAGAAGCATGCATAGTTATTTTCATCAAGCATAGTTCAATTTCTGTATCTGCTGACTTGTTTAGTAATGTAGCCTTAACTGATTTTTCAAAGATTGTAAAAAACTTATTCTAATAAATTTCATGACTATTGGATACCAGCAGAACATATCATTTCCATAGAAACTTATCACAACAATGAACAAACATCAGAATAGGCATGTGTGGTACATAATCAACAAAAACCATTGTATATACCATTTAAAAAATACAAATAAATAAAAAATTGCTGTTCAACATTTTACATGTTATTTGTCTCCTAAACATTAACAATGAAAACTGTCAGAATCAGCAATTCTCAAAGTCTGACTGTCTCATAGATATACAGCTTATGAAGGCCAGCTTGCAACATAAGGTCAACTGTTTAACATTTATATACATGTGATCCTATGTACACTTTTATACAGCTATGTACAGAATCCTATCTACATCACAAAAAACAACTGCATGAGATCCTTGGAGAAAGACAGTGATGCAAGATTACAGTGTTAATCATTATTTAGTGCATGCAACACAATTTTTACCATTTCTAGACATGTTTTGGCATCAATAAATGATTATCAAGAATCAAATAGATTTTTTTTTTAATAATAAATATTTTTTAAAAAGAACTCTGTTACCAACTTTCAAGACTGTGAAAAAGTTTGTCTATTTTGAGAAGAGTTTGAGTATTTTAAGAAACAAGGCAGCTTAGGATGCAGGTTATCAACCTCACAAAACAAATGTGATGGGAGAAACCTGGAGTATACATGTAATCCATCCCTAAACAAAAGAAAATAAATATCCATTTCATTCATGAGGTATTTATAATGAAGTTAAGATTCCTGCTTGCTAAGTAAAAGCTCTGATATTAGATTATTTGTGTTAAACTGATGTAAGCCATTACTGCTAAAATGGACGGAAAGCACTTGTCATAAACATACTGTCCTACCAGCTGGCCTCACCACCCAAACCAATCCCAGCCAAATTCTTAACACCTGAAAGCCATTTTAGCTGTTTTTAGTTACGAAAATAACTAAAATCATTAAATAATGAAAGAGAATTATCATTCCTATTTAGTCTAAGGCCAAGCTACTTCAATAATCATGAACCAAAAATACTGCAGGATGTTAACGATGAAAATAAAAAGGTTGCTTTCAAGCATTCATTTCCAAATGAAAAGTTTCCATCTGTCCAGTTTATTGGACAACCATCACATCCCTGTCCTAAAAAAACAGTGAAAACACCCACCAGATTTGATGTCGAAATATAAAAAAAAATAATTGTAACATACAACGATCCCAAGTACACATCACAAAATATTACGATGTATAATAACTACATATCACATTGTTTTATATGTGTGTCGGAGAAACTTCCATACTGACACAGTTATTGTCCTTGTCTGAAGATGGCGCTGTGTTCTCTTTGCCCTCGTTTTGATTGGGATCTGGAAGAAGCTGAATTAGTCCCTTCAATAAGTCCTGGACTACTTCGTAGTCTTTCTCCTCAAGAAGGTCAAATTTGATATTGAACACCATGAAATGAGTAAACAAGCTGTTTAGATGCCCGTGCATCTGTAGTGTTACAAAGTCACTGTAGTGTACATGATATATATGGGCTAGAATGTGGAACAAATATTTGTGAATCTTCTTCACTGTGGACTCAAATGTGCTTGGGAAAGTTTGACCTACAAGAAAAAGATAATGTTTTTAGCAATGGGTTTCCTCCCTTTGACTAATAAAATGATATTTATTAAAATTTTCACTTTCATTTTACCAGGTAGCATTTATTCTCAAATTACATCATAGATATTTTTATCCTATTCCATCAATAATGAATAGATATAATGATTCCTAAAAACTACACCCTTTTGATAAAAATACAATGACATTTATTATTTAAACTGGAATGTGACACACTTCCAATTTAACTCTATCTTATCAATTATTTACTCTTCCATAGAGGTAACAAAGTGTGGGGTAAAGATAAAGACAGTAAAGTTTACAAGTTCACCATTAAGTAAAATAAATATCTGTCTAAATCTACATAGGCAATGTCGCAACATCACACATTTAAAATCCTGAATTATTTCCAGAATTTCACATAAACTTAACCTTTGATAAGACTTACCAAACTTTGTAGGAAAGACAGTTTCATTGGAGATTTCTCTCTGAATGTTTGTGGTGACGATGTCTACATATTGAGGAGCACTGTACTTGTATTTCTTGCCTTTGTCATCATACCACAAAAATTGCCTGGAAGTGAAGATCATCATTTATCAAACATATATTTCAGCATTGTGAGGAGTGGCTAAACAGACATCAACATTTTGGTTTATAAGATTTTAAGTCATATAACTCTTGTTTAAGTTATACACTTAATGAAAGATAACAAATTTCTTCCCTCACCTCACTCCCACCCCAACCCCCAAAAATAAATTGGACTCCTGATCTAAGTGCTGCCATTTTCCTGGGATAATCATTTTTTTTCAAAGCACATATTTACACTGCTTATTGTAACCTTTCAGAGGACCATAGTCTTTTTTTAAATATGTTTCACCCCTCTATAAAAAGGGGATGGGGTATTTGGGGATAGTTTTTTTTTTTGCGCTTGATTAAACTTGTTTTCTGAACACATAGGAAATGAAACCTGTATAATAAATAAGAGAAGTAATCAATATGATTAGAAACTTAGAAGCAAACAGCTGTTAAATGTGTGCTCAATAATAAGAAATCAATGCTACAGATAACTCTTGCTCACACTTGACAAACTCAAAGCAATATACATCCTTTGATTCTAAAAGTAACCATTTGACATTTTAATTGCAATTAGGTTGTGAAACCTAGCAAAAAAAAAAATATGATATCAAAAACAACTGTATATATGAAATGCTTTCATTTTTTTGCAGTCAAACCAAATAATACATTCTATACCTAAAATTTTACTCTAAAATTATTGTAACAACAATTTTTCTTCATATTCTTATGTGTTGTAACATAAGTATTAGTAAGTAGGTACACAATCAGATGGGAATGTCAGTGGAGATAATGATGAGTTCATTGACAAAACAGAGCTTAAGGATTGGAAATTCCACAGAACTACAATAACACTGGTCCACAGAGTGCATATGGACAGAAGGGAAAACAATTGGGCTATCCAAGTTTGTTCATTAAACATTCAATGCATACAGATACCTAAAATGCTATGGTTACTTATTTGGGTTTTTCTAGTAATTGGAAATAAAAATCTGTGACATATATTTATTGTCCTTTTTTTAAGATCACCTATATAAAACCAAACAAACTTCCCCAACATGTCCTATTAATTATATGTACTTTTAAGTGCTCATTTTACATATATATTGATACTTGACATTTGACATATCACGGCTGCTTTTCCAGGAAAGAAATAGTCTGATGTAAATCACTGTTTTAATAAAACCTCATTTATGTGGAACATAATATTTCCTTGTGTATACATATGATGCACAAATCAAAGTCACCATACAAAATCCCCACCCTGTTAGTAAATTTGACATCAAAGCCTTTATAAAATAAATCATCTGATATGATCACAGTTACCTAATTCTATTATTCAAAATGTTTCAAAAACTGCACAAAATCATTTCATCATATGCAAGCTATTACAATAAACTTTATAATTTCAATATTGGCACTTGAAAATAAGATGGTTAAATGTGTACTTGTTTTTCCTTAAAACAACAAGAGCAAAGTTAATTGTTCTATTATGGAAATGGCCCTATAATCAATAGTGTATTCCCAACAACAGTGAAATAACTTGGGAAATTTACTCCTGGGAAATCCACTACAGGAGGGGATCACCTTAAACAAATCAGAATTAGGACTGCTGTGTACAAAATTCCTATTTCCTGGTTTAAAAAGAAGAGCAGGATTTGGTAATAAGATGAAAGATACAGATTGTGCATCACAATGACTGGTATTCCTCAGATTTATTTCCTTGATTTAAATTCTATCTTTAACTTCCCTATGAAATTTTATTTTTGAATATGTAACTATTTACATCCACTTACACCTATATTCTTCAGTTCTGCTTTATTCCACTAATACATAATGCTTATTATAATAACACTGATTTCCTTTCAAATGATTGACATACCTTTCCCCCAAACAAAGTCAGTGAGATTTACCTCCCCTCCCTATATAATTCTACACTTTAAGATTGCCTTTCAGTAAGAGTTGCTTCCCCTGTCTGGCTATATACTTACACATTCCCTGGACCTGTCATGGTACTGCATGTCTCTGAGTTACAGTACTCAGACACCACACCATACACAAGGTTCACATGATTAAAAAATGAGATTGCTGAAAAATAAAAAAACTTGTATTAACTTAATATTACAATATAATATAAAATCATAATTAGGGTTGTGTTAATTGTATAAGGCAGGCAATGTCAGCTTAATGTGTTTGTACAGTCTGCCTTGAATTTACACTACTGTTTTTTTTTCTTTGATACAGTTTTCTAAAACCTGCACAACTGTTTTAATGCTTTGGTACAGTATGTCTACACTAAACAATTTGATGCTTTGGTACTGCAATGTTGTGTTTAATGCTTAGTCTAGCACATTGCCTCATTCGACAAATGCATTGCTGGCTCTTTGTTTTCTCCTTCTCTCATAACATCCAACAATTCTGTTCAATATTTACTTTGTAGAAGAGGCTGACCATGCATATTACTCAAGGATACCATGTGGAATTTTCCATTACAATTTAGGCTATTATATCATTTATATGGTAAATTTTGTTGCATAATTTGAGGATTATACTTGAATGTTGCATGCCCCTACAAGGAGAGAAATAAGCATGAGGGTAAACTTCTTTGCAAACATTGATCCACTGTACAAGTTTAGTCACAGTGAATTCAAAGTACTATTTCAAAAGAAAGGCAAAAAGATGCACTTTAGTTTCTTTGGGTTCTACCTCCTTGCTATAAATTGATACGTAAAAGGCATGTATTTAATAAACTTTAATTTGGTTTCAGAATTGGTGCGCTAGGGAATTCCTTGTTCATTTTTAGTAAATATACATAGACCTGCAAGTATCCACTACATACCATGTGTTGCTAGCCACTCGTTTTTATCTAGACTGTGTGGAAGTGATACGAGTCTGAAGAAGTCGGCATCCGTCACTCGTTCCTTTATACACGTGTCCTCCAGGTATCGTTTACTTTCCTCCGCGGCAGGAGGGGTCGGGGAATCCTTATCCTTCCGTCTACCTTTCCTGTAGAAAAGACAATACCATTATATAATGTCATATGAAAATGTATAGATCTCTGAAATGCAATTTGACCAGTGAGAACTGAGAATACTTATCTATCTTAAAAAAAAAAAATTTTTTATCTGTTCCTGTATGTATGTGTATCCATGAAAAAAAAATTGCAAAGTCATGTATCATGAATCTGCAAACTCAGTATTATATAATGTAGGCTTCAAATTTCTATTTATGTTATATTCTTGATAATATTATGTAGTTTGTCATGACCTTTACCTTCTTGCTACTCAATTAAAAAAAAATCCAAGTAAATGAAATTTACTCTCCAACCATCTGACAACCCAGTTTTAATCTATTATTTGCCTACTGTGACCAACTGTTGATAAATAAAAAGATTTATATCCCAAAGTTAAGATAATTACTGTGTCATGGGGTGATGCCTTAGTGGGCTGTACTAGTCCTAAAGAGAAGCTTTTGTACTGATTCTAGGTCAGTTACATTTATAACACTAGTCTCTTGTCAACTCACCTGGCTTAAAGAAAATGAGGTCTGATTCCAATTAAAATCTGACATTTCACACTTTACATATAAATAGAATCCCTGCAGGCAAGAGAAAATATAATATTTTACATGGACTTGGCTCAATTTTAAAAATTACTATAGCTTTGCCTTATGAAAAGTGTACTGAATTATATATGTCGATAATAATTTATGTCTGTCAAAAAAATCAAACCTCCACTAAAAATTAAATCTATTTAACAGAAATAAAAACAATATCTTCATGTATGTACTATTCCGCGATAATGGTTCATCTTCAAATAAGAAACAAATAAAAGTATCAGGAAACAATTGAAGATGTGTAGTTTTATCGAGATGAACACAATATACCATTCCCTATATAATCACACATGTGAAGTAGTTAGAATCTTTTATGCTGATTTAATGGCTTTTGTCCTTTTATGAATAGCCAGACAATTAACGAATGATTGTTATCTACACTTCATAGGTATACAGGTGCAAACGCTTACATAAAACATTATTACATAGAGAGCATGATATCCCTGTGGGTAGAGATAGAGATGGGGACACCGATGTTTCATCCATTATAACAGATCAAGACCCTCAGAAATAGATCAATAAATTTAGCAATCACTCAAGTACATCACAACATTTTAAGCTTTAATTCTTCACCTAGTACTAAACACTGACATGACTATATCAAACAAAAAAAAAACCATAGTTTATATTTTTAAAAATCAATAAGGAAAAAGATTTCGATCAGTCTCAGCTATGCACATTGCACAATCAAATATGCACAAGATCTTGCATGATAGATATAATCAAGGATCTAAGCAGTACATGTACTTCTAAACATGTTGAATAGTTGAACAATAAAGGAACTTTAAGCTGTACATGTACTAAGAAAGACCTTGATCCTACAGGATATTTCACAGCCTAATATTCAGATTTACACAGTTTATATCAAAACCATGCAGCAATAGGTGACTACTAAATAACATCCTACCTGTGTCGCTTCTCAAACATTTTTCCTGCACTACTAGTGCACTAGTTATGAATATTAACCCTCTGCATATTGTCAAATAAACAGTCAGTAAATCATGTGTCACACTACATCGTAAACAGGATTGTGAAATAGATATGCATCTCCAGATTTTGTTCACAACCGCCCAATAAAACACAATGTAATATGGATTTAAAAGGGAGGAGGGATATCACAGAAAGAAGACACTTAAACAATGTGTCAATTGTTATATCCCTCTCATCATTCAAAGTTCTGCTGGAAACTTAATACACAAATTTTTGCTAAAAAAATCGACATGATCCTTGTAGTAAATTGTCGATTTCTACTAAACCCTGATTACTAGAATTCTTGGTACAACTTAACTTTTTCTTACCTGTGTTTTAATCCCATCTCACCTCTCCTTTCAACAGGAATCTGATGTAGAATGGAATACAGCAGATCTAAACACATTACAAATTACCAATACCCTCCAATCAACCATGTACCATAACAACGTAGAATATGCAAATGGAACGCAATATCCCTCCTTTCCGGAGATTCTAGCTCTCCTATATCCCAGCCTTTGGGCAGATTACCCAACAAAATGATGGCTAATCATGGGGATAACAGCTGTCCTTTTGTCACTTGTATTGAACCAGAAAACGAGTTATTTTGACATTCCTTTGTATAGGATGTGAGGCCTGCAGCATCTGCAGTCAGCAGTATAATGGAGAACAGAGTGAGAAGTAACACGGTGTAATACAGAAGAGGTTAACCAAGGAGGAAATGCTGTAATGCCTACAAGTTTTACCACATTACTTTACGTTATACCGGTAATAACTATAGAGTGTAATAAATGTATAACACACCCATTTGTTGATTTGAGAAATTTTCACTCATATAGACACAAATTTTTAGTCATACATGGTGCTATAAGGGCTGTAGCAGGAAGGGCTTATGCATCATATGCCAACACCTACTATGACATTTAACCTCTGTTTTGAAGGTCCCATCTGAAAGACCTTTAACTTTTAACTTTAATTTACAGACATGGCAAAAAAACTGCGAGTCACTTCTTAGCTCTGATGTTACACTGGAACCAAAAATTGGACCTGAGGACCTCCAAATCACAAAACTGTCCCCCAACTCACTTAAGGCTATCATGACCAGTTTCAAAACAAGAAAAATATGTTAATATATGACATATGCAGCAATAAGGTTTTCAAACAAGGCATATGATGTCCCAACACATGGGGTCAAGATTAATGAATGACCATCAATCATATGACCTTTTTCTTTGTATCAAGCATGACCTCGACCATGACTTCCAGATAAGTTTTCATCCTCAGATGATCAAATGTCGATCTTTAATTTTTAAGTTAAGCCACTCAAACCAGGAAAACAGCCTATTTTTAAGTTGCGAACAAATGAAAAAAAAAATAACCAGATATATAGAAACAATGAGCCATGACATTTGACAAAAGCTCGTGCAATGCTGTATGACCCCAAAGCAAATATCTGTGCTATTTAAATTCATATAAAAAAAATAAAGTTATTTATTATTTTTTTTTACATTAAGCGCATTACAAAATAAAAGTCTTGATAAAAGGAATTCATCAGAACAAATTGAGGTTCAACTAACCCCCCAGGTTAATGACCGAGAGTTTGACAAAGAAAAAGAAAGTGATGAAAACCAATAATTCAAAAGATTTTATCTCGCCGTCGAAGCGAAAAAAGGACACTGCCACATTTATCATCATTTAATATGATAATAACTGAAAAACATGTCCTCTGTTATAATATAAAATTACATCGTGATATAAAAATTGAATTGGTGATCTAAGACTGTAGATAATTGTCACTGTTCTGGTCTGTAATTACATCTAGTCTTTGTTTCCAATGCTATCTGTCATACTTGTAATTATAATAACCTGTTCAATGTCACTGAATCTTTATCAGTCTACAGATATCATATACAGATAGGAGTTTAATGATCCTAGGTTAGATAAGCATTATCTCATCTAGACAATGGTCAGACATTTCAAATACAGGTCCAACTCCACAAATGGATGCAAGACCGCTACCCCTTTAATTAATATTGCTTGAGCTATTGTTATAATTGATATGGCTTTCTGCCATAATATTTGACTGATGATGCAATAGACATATGAGGCATATTTATGTTTACTTTATACCATTCTGCTGACTCCAGCTGAAATCTGCACTTGATTGACCATGAAACAAATTTGTACCGCAGAGACCGTCACACCATTTCCCCCTAAGGGAAGAAAACTGACCCTGTGCTGGCCTTTGGACTGTACTGCAACAGTCCTTTTTTTTTTTTTTA